>LNAC01002243.1:1607-25393 GCA_002007465.1 Ailurus styani | reverse complement strand
TCTGTGCTCCGCTGCTCGCTCCCTTGCCGGCAGCCGGCCCCTCCCCCCGGGGTCTATCTTCCCGTCGCCGCAGATTCACTTCTCCGCACGTCCTACCTTCCAGAAGGCGATCTATTTTCTGTTCCTAGAATTGCTGCTCCTCTTCTCTTCGATCTCTGGTGGAATTTGTAGGTGTTCAGAATAGTTTGATAGCTCTCTGGGTGAATTCCTGGGACCTGATGATAATCGGTCTCCTACTCCTCCGCCATCTTGCCGCTCCCCCTCCACGCTTGCCTTTCTGTGTCAGCTTGAAGGCCACCCTTGCGTTTCCTGGTGCCTTCAGGTAAGACAGGTGCCTCCTCGTCCTCCCGACTCAGCCATTAGGCTCCTGGGGCAACAAGATTAAGAAAGAAATCAATTTGCAGGCAGAAAATCCGACTCCAAGCCCTCCCCCTGAGAAGTCTCTTTAAAGACTCTGGAAGCTGATTTTACTTTTAAACAAGAATTTGTTTGAACAGCAGAGTACTCTACACTTCCTACAGAACCCTGTTCCTACAACCTACCCCCCCAAAGACAACCAGAAGGGGTCCATTGAAGGACTGGTTCAGAGGTGAGCTCTAATTAGGGGACTCCCCGGGGCTGCTCCCCCGGCACACACCCTGGAGGATGAGCAGGGCCCTGAGGGCAAGACAGATGCAGCCCATGACCACTGCACGGATGGGGAGAACTGACCACAGCTGCAAGCTGGAGCATCAGAAAACCTGGAAGATTTCTCGCCGTCTCAACTAGTAAAAATGCTTTCGGATTATGCTGCTTTTTTCAACTTTACCCCAACCAAATAGAGATCTTTCAAAAATGTTTTATTCGCTTCACTTACTTTTCATGGCTCAGCTATCACGTTGGGCATTTGTTGTGTTCTGTGACCTACGGGAATGTCCTCATGAACCCCGACACGGCGCCCAAAAGCTATCTGCCTCATCATGGTGGGCTCAGGTTGCTGTGTGTTTTGAAGTCTGGTACCTACTTTTCTTAATTCTCCCCTGATAATAGAAAAAATAGAGCAACCTGGGTAGAGTAAACATCTGTTTCTTCCCTCCCGGGTCATGAATGGTTTGTAAATTGTCAGTAGGACTCGAGTGCAAATCCAAGAAGGGCTCTCCTGGGAGAGAAGTTCAGGTTGCCTACAGAAGAAATCCTGTGGCATTTAAGCTGCCTTTCGGTCCTTTTCTTGCCCCAGAGATGATTCCACAAGTATCTTCTGAGCACCTGCAACCGCCAGGCCTGAGGCTGCAGTGGGGAATAGGAGCTCACTCTACCCACCCGCCTAGCCGAGCTGGCTTACTATCGGAGACTGAGGTCTGAAACGTGAAATTGCTGAGTAACTAAGTTCCCAGTAGACAGAATGTGGCCTGTGTGCCTTCAGCACGTGGCTCAGAGCCCTGCACTTAGCTCACAACGGTGTCAGGACACGCATAGTGCCCAGACATTCGTGGTCCCAGATACCTCTGAAGCCACCTCCTGCCCTGGGGGTCAAGGACACAGTGGAGAGTGGAGGTGCTCAGCTGTTTATGGAAAATAGAACCTGGACTTTCAATGCCACCTGTGGACACGTATCAGGCAGAGAATGAGACAAAATTCAAAAAGGAAGTTTCCTATTTCCCAGAGTATTCTCTCTTCCTCCTTCCCATGCTTTTAGTCACTGAGCAACATTTACTGATCACCTACTATATGCCAGGCACTTGGCTAAGCTTTAGGGATCTGAAGGTAGGGAAGACTCATCTCTTATTCCGGAGGATCTGTATAATAATAAGTCACATCTTGGGCCTGTTTTTAAGATCTTTCTGAGCCCGAGTCCTTTCCAGGGCTGGTAACCTTGGAGAGGGGCTTTGGGGCCAGCAGGCATTGGGACTTCAACACCCCTACAAGCTGTTGGAGCCTGGTATGTAATCAGATGGCACTTCTGTGCACCAAGCACTTATGATCTACCCACTGCATGCCAAGACCTCCCTGAGGCAGTGGGATCCATGAATGAGCCAACAGGCCCTCAGCCCTGAGATGCTGACAGCTCAAACATGCTCAAACATGCTTTTGCTCACTAGAACCCACTTAGGATTTCTTAGAAAAGAAAAAAATAGCTATCAACTACCCTTTTCTCTTCTCTTGCAAAGATTTCTTCTCAAGAAGTGCCCTGTTTCTGCCCGCTCACTCAAGTGTGCAGTGTGATAATGAACGGTCTTCTTCCTGTGTCTCTTCTGTTAAGACAAATGAGAGGAGAACCCCTTTCCTCTCTCCTAATGACGCAGCAGAGAGCATTTTTAATCTGATGCCCCATCCCCCTGCTTCCTCTCCCCACCTCTTCCCAGACCGATTTGGCATTTTTCCATTTTCCACCTTGAGGTTCAAAGTAAGTCTGTGTGATGTGACGATGGGGTCGTGCTTGACACGCACCCCTATTCTGGACCCCCTAACAACTGAGGTTTCGCTTCTTCGGCAGTCATGCTGGGGCGTGATGGGGTGGAAGCAAGCAGATCTGACTTTGAATCCTGCCTCCAGCACCTACAGCTCACTCTGACCCTGTTTCCTCCGTACAATTGAGCTGAACCACCAAGCCTAGTGTTGACCTTCTCAGAGCGGAAGAGATCCTGGCAGACGCTGGGAAAATGGGCTGTGGTGAAAATCCACTGGACGAAAGGAATGCAATCGGCAAGCATCATAAGACAATCGGCCCCCAACACAATCCCTCATCAAGCTGTGTAGACCTGGGACCCTAGGGCAGGGCTGTCCCTTCTTCCCACCTTGTCCGCCCTCCTCCGGGAGGCCAAGGTCAGGGACGACCCAGAGGACTTTAGCCCATGTGTTCTGGGAAATTCAGAACTGCCCTCATTTCTTGCCAAATATTCTCTGCAGATGTCCTCATCCAAATGGACCAGAAATCCAATGTGTGGGCATCTGTCCAGTGCCTGAGACCGCCCCACATACTAGGACTGGCACAGTGTGACCGTATTTCATTTCTAAAGTACTGTTGGTAAAGCTGTCAAGTCTCTGGGGGAGACAGAGCAGCAGAAGGAGGTCGGGTCCACGTGGCCAGGCTCACCGCTGGAAGCCGCTCTCTGCTCAGTGCTGCGGGGGCATATGGGATCTGCAGCGGGCACTGTGCTCCGTCCCTTAGCAAGAGCGGCCACCCTTCACTGACCACCTCCCTCGAGCACAGCCGCTCACAGGTGGTTTTCTGTGTACCATTTTGACTGCTTTTCATAATAATCCTTAAATCAGGCCCTTGCTCTGACTTTTCCAGGTTGCATGGGGTAGAGACAAATGCTGTTTGCCCCGGGCCAGGGAGAGTGATTGTAAGGACATACCAGCGATACAGAAGCACAGGGTCTGTGGTGTCTGGACATCGGGGCCTCAGGGAGAATCAGGGTGCTGCTCGGGACCCCGCAGAGGCAGGTGTACACCTGCTGGGTCCCGCCCACGTGATCCACATGCCTGCAAGTGCGTGTCCGCCCACCCCCCACCCCGCCACTCGCCCGGCTCTGAGCCCTCTGCGTACCTCTCTCTGCCCCCACTTCTACTGCCCCATAGGTGCCGTCCCGGCTACATTTCCGACACCACTCAGCCCTGGATCCCCTCTACCTGGGTCCGTTGCCCATCTCCAGTACAGTGGCTGTGGCCCTTCTGCGGGGCCCCACTGAGGGCCTGCCCTGGACAGGCAAGGCTCCAAGGCCCAGTCAGTTCGGGGGGTTGCATGCAGAACCAGGTCCCCCAAACTCAGGAAGGGCTAGGGGCTTCTGCTCTGCACCAGAACCCATGCAGGTGTTAGCTTCATTCAGAGATGAGAAATGGGCCTCTGGGAAGAGTCGGTAGCTGGGCAGGCCGAGCACTAGTCACACTCAGCTCTGGCATCTCCAAACCCAGTCACATCTCTGCTTCCTGTTTTATTCACCCACGCACAGTCGGAGGGAAAGGGACTCCTCCTGACTTCTGCCTGCTTCCAGCCCCTGTCCTGATGACCTGAGTGTACCCCTCAAAGACCCACCAACTGCAAAGCAGCCCCCTCCCCCAACTCTGCTTCCCAGCAGGTGACCAAGCCCTGAAGATCCCCCTGCCAGAGTCCCTAAGGAATTAGACGGTGAGGGTCCTGGTGTCCAGAGACCCCAGTGATCCTGCCATGGGCACGGTGTCCCGATGAGTGTAGGGATGGTGTGAGGTAAGGCCCAGGCTGACGGTGTCATGGGGGAGCTAAGGGAATGGCGGGGTCGCAGGAAGGGTGCCCTGCACGGCTGCAGGTCACAGAGGACGACATGGGGCCGTGCAGGCCTTCACTTGAATCTTCCGCCTTGGGACCCCCGATCCGCAGCAGATAAGGTTCGGAGCCCCAAACTGCACCATCATATTCAGACAGTGAGACCAATGAGCCAAAATCAGGGCTGCCCTGGAAAATCCAGTTCGTCTTGTGGTGTTCAGGTTGGGGGTGTGCGGTTGGGTCAAACTTCTGCGAGCTTCAGTTAACCACAGGAGGCTGGGGCCCAGGAAGGAGGCCGCTCTTGCAAAAAACTAAGGGCCGCCCTCGTGAGAAGTACCCTCCTCCAAGCAGGCGGCCCCAGCTGCTTCTCAGTTCCTGCGCTGAGCTCTGAGCTCGGGGAGCTCGTGGGCTCCTTAAGATCAGGCAAGAACGTCTTGTCAGCGCGGGAAGTGCCCAGCTGTTCCTCCCATTTCGCAGATGAAAAAATGGAGGTCTCTGGAGAGTAAGGACACTTTCCAAGATCACAGAGCAAAGGAGGAGGCTAACCATGGGGAGCCCACGCGTTTCCGTCATTTAAGACTCAGTCCGCCAGTCCTGTTCATCCCCAGGAAGCTACTGTGCCCTGAGCTGACTCCTTGGCGATTAGCAAACAAATCTTAAAGCTCCTCCTGAGAGGCATGTGGTCTCCTTGTGATGATAAAACAGGAAAGCAGAACGGGGACTGAAATTTCACCCGAGCTCTGCTCTCCAAGAGTGCCCTGGGAGGGGTCAGAAGAGCCACGTCTTAAGAATCTGACCCGCAGGTGAGCAGCCCCAGGACCAGGCAGGCCGGACAGAGTTCTCGAACGTTGAGACAGCCAGCAATAGGGAGCAGCGGTGTGTTACAGAGCCCCTGGGCCCTGAAAGCAGGCGTGGGGGGCGTGGCAGTGGGAGGTGCTGCAGCTCGGCCTGGGCGGGGAGGGGCTGCGAGGAGGCCCTGTCTCTGCCCACAGCCGGTGCAGGAGCGGCTGACACCCGGGGGACCTCCCTCCTCCCAGGCTCTCCTGCACCTTCGCTGGGCCGCTGACAGCCTCTCCTCCACGGCGGCAGGCAGCCCCGGGGGAATGCAGTGTCCGTGTATGGGCGTCTGACTAAGGTCTGTGGACCCCTGTCCCCAACCCCGCCCCTAGGGCAAAAGTGTACCTACCTCTCTCCTATATCCTCGGCACTTGGTAGGCTCCCCACAGACGATTATTGAATGAACGGATGAATGAGTAGATGACTCGTTGATGATTGAGGGACCAGTCACCACGCCAGGCACTATGATAAAGGGATATTCTGTTTGCTTCCAGTCTTCCAGATTCCCACTCTCTTGGTGGGTGACACCATGTGTTTCTCTGTTCTCTGATTCCAAAGGCTGAGTTAGTACTGCTTTCTAAAAAGATCCATGTCCCTCTGGGGTCTTTTTCCTTTCTTTTTCCTCTTCTTTTTTTTTTTTTTTTTTTTTTTTTTTTTTTTTCTCTTTCTGACCACGGAAATAAAACATGGTCATGCAGGAATCTTTTTTTTTTTTTTTAAGATTTTTATTTATTCATTTGACACAGAGAGAGAGATTATAAGTAGGCAGAGAGGCAGGCAGAGAGAGAGGAGAGAGGAGGAAGCAGGCTCCCTGCTGAGCAGAGAGCCCGACACGGGCCTCGATCCCAGGACCCTGGGATCATGACCTGAGCCGAAGGCAGCGGCTTTAACCCACTGAGCCACCCAGGCGCCCGGTCATGCAGGAATCTTGAAAAAAATAGGATAAAACGGGGTGCCCAGATGGCTCAGGTGGTTAAGTGTAGGACTCTTGATTTCAGCTCAGGTCATGATCTGAGTGGTGAGATGCAGCACCGCATTGGGCTCTGCTCTGGAATGGATCCTGCCTAAGATTCTCTCTCTCCCTCTGCCCCTGCCCCCCCCCAAAAAAAAGGAAAAAGGAGAAAAGCCTAAGGAGGCTGGGAAAAAACCCACTCACGAGCTCATCATGAAAACAGTTCAACACAGCACGTTGGCATATTTTCTTTGGGAGTCTGGTGTTTCTTAGGGGCAGAGGAGTTTTTTTTTTTTTTAAGATTTTTAAAATTTATTTGAGAGAGAGCATGAGCGAGATGAGGGGCAGAGGAAGAAATTGACTCCTCACCAAGCAGGGAGCCCGATGTGGGGCTCGATCCCAGGACCTTGAGATCATGACTTGAGCCAAAAGCAGACGCTTCACTGACTGAGCCACCCAGGTGCTCCCAAAAAGAGATTTTCAAGGGCCTTGACCTTGGGATGCCTTCCCAGGCCTGCATCCCCTACTGTCCCTCACAGTCATCTCTCAGGTTCCCAGAGAAGCCATTCTCCCATCCTCATCATCCCCCCTGGTCTGAGCTCTCCCAAGGCCTTGGAGGCTTGTCGTTCTACTTCCCAGTGGCGGTGACAGCAGGCCTCTGGCCTTGAGCGCTTCACCCTGCAGCCTGGCAGCCAAGCGGCCAGTCGGCATATAGGTGTTTGGGGCTCTGTTCGTCTCTTGCCTTATTATCCTTTCTCGACTTTGCCGAGGTCCTGTCTGGATCAGGCCTTGACGCTTCCAAGCCCCCCCAGTCAGCCACCAGCATATGACTAAAGCGAGATAGGTGGTTTCCTCAAAACTACTTGCCTGAAGTTTCTATAATTTCTGAGTTTTCAGGATCCTGCTGGTTCCCTCTGAGTCTCCTCTGGGAACGGCACTGGTACTTTGGAAGCTACAAGAGACACATGGGTAGGAGTGGAAAGGGGTTTGGTCTATGGCCCCAAGGTTCACAACTGGACTTGTGAGGGGGAGTCGCAGGCCATGTCCAAGTTCAGTGGGAAAAAATGATGTGGTTGATTAGTTATGTCTGCCCTGGGCGAGGCGTGGGAATGGGAGTTTGCAACCCTTACTGCCATCCCGAATATACCAGGATCTATGCCTTCAAGAAACGCCATGAGAAAGGCGAGTTAAATTCAGAGTCTGGTGGTATCTGTTAAAGTGAGTGGGATTCCTGGAATTCCCTTGAGGGAGGAATCAAAAGGGACTGGACCTCCTGAGAGGAAGCGGGACAATGGCCTGGTAGGGAGGGGACGAGAGCAGGCTCCAGACTAAGGAAAGAATTTGAGGAAAGCACCATCGGGCATGCCTCAGGGGAATGTGGACAGACCCGCCTCTCCGAGGTAATTATAGAACTTCAGAAAAGGCACAGCCAGAATGTAATGGGTAAGTTCAATAGTATCTAGATCAGAGTAAAAATACATTTAAGCTTTTTAAAGCGGTGACTACTATTTTTAAACTAGGGAAATGTCTAAAAACACAGAGGGGATGAAAAGACCCAAAGAATGATACAAGAAAAAGTTACTCTCAATTGTTTACATGTTGTCATATTTGTCTCCAGTCTTTTTATTTTTAAGGACATAAAACATGACACATTCAGTCCCTCAAACTATCACCCCATCTGATTCTCCAGAAGCAAGAACCACCACTATCAGAAATGCAACGACCATTTCTAGACCATTTTAACAATGTATACGTATCAATCTATGCACACAGAGACATGTCTTTTAATGCTTTTAGTTTGCAGAACTAACAGTAATTCTCTATGTGCAATCAGCTCAGACCTGAGCCTCTCCAAGCCAAGCACTCTCCCTAAGCCATCTTCTCTGGAGCCCCTTGGGGGCCTCCTGCGGTTCCCACAGACCCCCCCGGCAGCCTGCCCCTTCCTGGGCAACTACCTATTCTTGTAGGTTGAACACTTCCATTTGGCAGGTGTTGACGTGAGTCAGGAAATGACCGAGAGGTGGAGCCGGACCTTCTCTGTGTCCATCACACTGTACAACACACAGCTAGGCTTAACCTGGGGGTGGGGATGGGGGGATCAGGGATCACCAACGTAGCACATGGAAACAACCTGTAGAGTTTGTTGTTGTTGTTGTTGTTGTTGAAGATTTTATTTATTTATTTGACAGAGAAAGACACAGCAAGAGAAGGAACACCAGCAGGTGGAGTGGGAAAGGGAGAGGGAGAAGCAGGCTTCACAGAACAGGGAGCCCAAAGTGGGGCTCGATCCCAGGACTCTGGGATCATGACTGACCTGAGCGGAAGGCAGATGCTTAACGACTGAGCCACCCAGGTGCCCCTTGTAGGGTCTTCTATGTCAGGTGTCATTCACTGATAACCCACCTCTTTTTCCTATGTTGCAGAAGGCCTTCTCACCTTGGGGTCTACAGACCTCAGAGAGTCTGTCATTAAGACCATATTTCAACGGGGTTCTTTTGTAACATTACATATTTCATTTTATTTCTTTAAAAACATTCTGAGAAGGGTCCACAGGCTTCATTAGCCTGCCAAAGGGGTCCATGGCACCAAAAAAAAAAAAGGGTTAGAAATCCCTATTTAGCTCGTCATGCTGTTCCCTGAAATGGACATGACACTTCCCAGCTCATTCTGACAAACATCATGTTGTAGACATGGTGTTTGCGATTTCCTCAAAGAGCCCTTGTAAAGAGGGAATCTGTCTTTCTTTCTTCTTCCTTCTTCCTTCTTCTAGGATTGCAGACATAATGGCTGGTGCTTCAGTAGCTATGTTGGGCCATGGGGATGGAAGCCAAGATGGCGGCACAGCAGGATGGAAGACCTGGGGCCCTGATGGCATGGAGGGCTGCACCAGCCCTGGACAATTACCTCCAGACTGTGTCACTGGGTCTGTTATTCTGGGCTACTGGGACTCGCCACCAGCTCTAAACCAAACTAATGAAGCAAGGCTCTCTGATGACAAACTGAAAATGGTGTTGTTTATCTGAAGAGTTTTCAGAAATCACTCTCATTCTAGAGAAAGAATCATTTCAAACCTAGATAATGACTCCTTTAGTGCCTGATCTTACCTCGAGTATTTAAACAAGACTGGTGGAAACATATAAACATATTTTATTCAGAGTTTTTGGTTTTGATACAGCCAATGAAATTGATGACCATTGAAACTAATTTTTCAGCCACTTCTTTCACCTACTTTGGTCTCCTTCAAAGAGCATTTATGAGTAACCTGGCTTTGTGCCCACCGACTCCTCATTGATGAGAGTGACTCTTACTTATATCTTGAGAATTTTTAAAGCCAAACAGTGAAATATTTCCTCTGTCATGCCCTTTGTATCACTGATGGAGTCAGAAAATGTGTACAGTATCATTAACTCTCAACAACATACCTTTTTAGGATGCTGTGGTTACTGAAAGGTGTAGAATAGCAGAGCCTGTCCTCAGGAAAGGTGATGATGTAATAGGGTTGCTATGCGTGAGCAGGGGAGTTCCACACAACACGTGCCACAGGAATGGTGCCATCAGCAAGTGATAAGGTGACTTGGAAGAGGAGCTACTACAGTCCTTGGAAGAAGGGTATGATTAAGGGTTAAGATGAAAGGGAAAGGAATGACCACAAGGACCAGAGAAATGAAGGAAATGGGTAGATCAGTTGGTTGGAACGAAGGCTGGCTCCAGCAACATCTTTATAAAAGTCTTCCTTCCTCCAGGTAGAATCCACCCACATTTCCTAGAGCTGTTGTCTCCCTATAGCTTTGTGAAGGCTTCTTTTTTTTTTTTTAAGATTTTATTTATTTATTTGAGAGAGAGAGAGGGAGAGAGCACAAGCAGGGGGAACAGTAGAAGAAGAGAAAGAAACAGGCTCCCACCAAGTTGGGAACCCATCACGGGGCTCAATCCCAGGATCTCAGGATCATGAACTGAGCCAAAGGCAGATGCTTAAACGACTGAGCCACCCAGGCACCCATGAAGGCTTCTAATATCACAGGAGGGTTTGTCCCCTTGAACCCTCTCTGGGAAGGGACATCCCCCTTTTTTTTTTAAAGATTTTTTATTTATTTATTTCACAGAGGGAGAGAGATCACAGGAGGCAGAGAGGCAGGCAGAGGGGGGGTGGGAGCAGGCTCCCTGACGAGCAGGGAGCCCGATGCGGGCCTCGATCCCAGGACCCTGAGATCATGACCTGAGCCAAAGGCAGAGGCTTTAACCCACTGAGCCACCCAGGCACCCGGACATCCCCATTTTTATAAACACCACACCTACATGGACTTCTAAAGCTCTCATGAATGAATACAATTTCTTACCAGTGTATGTACTAATCTTTAAAGGGGCCATCCCACCTAATGTTTTCTTTAAAATTACATAAACAAATTGAGCACCTGGGTGGCTCAGTCAGTTAAGCGTCTGACTCTTGATTTTGGCTCAGTCATGATTTCAGGGTCATGGCTCAGTGCTCAGCGGGCGTCTGCTTGAGATTCTCTCTATCTCTCTCTCTTTCTGCCCCTCCTCCTGCTCACATTTTCTCTCTCTCTTAGATAGATAGATAGATAGATAGATAGATAGATAGATAGATAGACAGACAGATAGACAGATAAAGCGACCGATTCAGTAGCGTGTGGTGCATCCACGACGTGGTGCTGCCACCACCCCTCTGGCTCCAGAATATTTCCATCACTCCAAAGTTAAACTCCAAACCCATTAAGCAGTTTGTCCCTTTCCCCTTCCCCCCAGCCCCTGGCAACCGCCAATCTGTGTTAAGTCCATATGGATTTACGTCTTCCAAATATTTCACGTACATAGAGTCAAACAATATGTGATTTTCTGTGTTTAGTTTCTTTTCACTTACCATAATGCTTTTGAGGTTCATCCACGTGGTAGAGTGTATCAGTACCTCCTTCTCATGGCTGGAAAAGATTCCATCCTGAGAAAGTAATGCAATTTGTTTATTTATCTGTTGATGAACCTCTGGGCCAGTTCCTTTGCTTTCAGCGAGGTCCCTATAAAAGGAAATATTTGCCAATCCGGAAATCTATAGACAGGGTCTCACAGACAGGAACAGAGGTTCACCTGGGGTCATCATGTCAGCCCACGTCACCCTCAGCTTGAGCGTGCACCAAGCTCCCCGTGGGAGGTTTCGGAAAACCTCAGAACTATACTCCACGTTTGCTTCTCCACTTTACAACTTTGTGAAACAATCAGGACCGAGAAGCTTATCCCGATGTTCTAGGTGAGGAACCTGAATGCCGGAGACAAGAAGTCAGATGGCCTGGCTGGGAAGCATTAAGAGTCAGGGCACGAGCCAGGCCTTCTGCCCAGATCTACCCCTGCTAATCACTGACCACTGACCACTGACAACAGCCACAGTGAAAGACAGAGACCGGGTAGGAGGGAGACTTCTGTGTCGGGAATAAATCTGATGGTAAATAAAGGGAAGCAAACAATTGCAAGTCTGTAAGAGCCAGAATGAGCCTGGTCCCCTAGGACAGAGAATGTTTTTTGTGACCCAAACACACCACCCCCTTTCTGCATCTTCTGCCTACACATCAAAGCATCTGACCGGGAATTCACATTTCATCTCTGTGGGTCCCCTTCCTGGAGGCTTGGGAAGGAGCTTTCCTGGATGTGGTGGGCGTAGGGAGGGCAGAGAATGTTTGGAATGGGAGGCCGGCAGCACATTGCCTATCAGAGAGGTACTTAGGCAATGTTAGCAGAATGAAGGAATGAACTGAATATGATTCGAGCACTTTTGAATCCTTTCATGCTAGGCACTCATTCCTTTTGCACTGAAAACAAAAGTAAAAATCTCTACCAAACAGTTGCTGTCTGCAGGTCCGAGCCTGTGCCTCACACGCTTCTCTAGGAGAGGAAGGGGAGCAGAGCTTCATCTGGCCAGACAGCTATAGTAAAGAGACCCCAACAGCAGTAGCTTTAAGAACACACATGTTTAGGGACGCCTGGGTGGCTCAGGGAGTTAAGCCTTTGGCACAGGTCACAATCCTAGGGTCTTGGGATCAAGTCCCACATTGGTCTTCTTGCTCAACGGGGAGCCTGCTTCTCCTTCTGCCTGCCACTCCCCATGCTTGTGCTCACTCTCTGACTTAAAAATAAATAAAATACTAAAGAAAGAAGAAGAACACATGTATTTAAATCCCTCTCTTGTACAGTTCCGTGCAGGTGGGCAGGCTGCTTTGCTCTGCCTGGTCATTCAGAGAAAAGGTTCCTTCTGAGTCATTGCTCTGTCATCCCAGGGACACTGTTGTCATCTGCACGCCAAAGCTTAGTGGCTGCAAGTTCCAACTGCCCAGCTGGTGGGAAGAGAGAAAAGCCCTGGGGAGGAATGCCTTTTGTCTCGATGTCCCACAGGAGCCACACAGAGCATTTCTGCTCAAGACCTTCACCACCTGAGCCTGCTAGCCGCAAGGGAGGCAGGGGCTGGAGAAAAGAGAGAATAAGTTTTGCATCTCTACCCCCGCCCCCTCGCCGCCGCCATATGTTTGCAACTTGCTTCTAAAAGGTAGCATAGAGGACTTGCCTCCATTCCCAGGCAAAAAGTCTCTCTCCTTGGCTGGAGTCTTTTTCCTGGCCTTTCCACTTTCACATGGAAGGAATCAACTTGGAAGGATATGGAGGAGCCCAGGCTTGCCCGTGGGAAGGACCCTGGGTCTGGAGATGTGGAGGAAGACAGGGAAACCAATGGTCTCCATTGAGAGAGATGAAGCAAGCGTGGCCTGGGTGTGAGAGACACTCATTAATCCACACAGGGGGTCTCCTCCGACACTTGGAAATAGTAAATTTCAGCCAAGATGTTCTGCTTCCCACAGTGGGCAATGAATGCGTGGAGTTTTCAGAAAAGTTTCCGACAATACTGGGATTTATATAAACTTTCAGCTTGACTTCAGGGAGGATACCAATGCTCCCCCAAAGACACACACACCACCCAGTGCGTTCCTGGTAGAGGGACTCTGGCAAACAGGAGAGGAGGGGGAGGCTGACCCAGCCCATGTGTCATGACTATCAAGGGACCCAGGGAAGCCCCAGGAAGGGCCCGAGATGACCAGGTCTTCATCAAATAATATCCATGCCTGTAGCACCACCTGCTGTGGCCTGTCCCTCTGGGCTTGCCCTAAGCGAAAACCAGCGCTCTGAGCCTCTGAGCCTCTCAAAACCAAGAGCTCTCTCCTAGGTTCTTAGAACAACACCAGGAAGCTGTTACAGGATTAAAAACTAGCAAGTGAGGGATGAAACCCATGGCTTAGGCATCTCCATAATTTGGAGGCCATCAGGACTCCCAGCCACCCCGGCCTCCCTGCCTCCTGATCCTTGCCCAGAGCAGTGGCTGGCAGTGACCGCGGGGGATCCAGCAGCCTGTTCNTCTCCGCCCCCCCCCCCGCCCGCCGACCTCAGGTCCCCCAAGGCAGGGTTCGGATTTCTCCCTTTTAGTCTCCAGAAGCTCAGCTGCCCATCCAGTGGAAATTTTGATTCCGTTTCCTGTGGCTTCCCGTTCATCTCATCCCTAAGAAGGTGCTGGGGATTGTCTCAGCCTCGTCAGGACACGACATAAATTTTCATGCAAGCAGAAAGCCCAAAACGCCAGGGCCGGGGCTGGGGCGGAGGGACAGGACAGGGGAATGAAAAGCCTCAGGCTGACACATCGCAGACCAAAGAAACACCGTTTGCTCTTTTCCGGCCCCAGGAATCCAAACTCTCCCAGAGGGCTGCCCTGTTCTTCCCTATTATGGAGATGCGGCCTGGTCGAGGTCGGATGGTGCCCAATAAACAGAGACTCCCTGCCTTTCCCTTTGGGAGTCATCCAGGCTCCAGGGGTGGCTGAGAATCCCTCCCTACCACGTCTTTCACGTTGTTTAAATTGACAACACCTTGTGGGGTTCTGGCCATTCTTAGGGCCTGCCCCTTATTTGGTCTTTGGAAGAGACCCAATGTCCCAGCTGAGTCCCAGCCCTCAGCTTGTGCTGGCACATGGGGGGAGAGAAGGACAGAGGGTTGTTGTTTTTTCTGAAGATTTATTTATTTATTTGAGGGACAGAGGGAGAGGGAGAGATAGGATCTCAAGCAGATTCCCCAGGGGCTTGATCTCATGACACTGAGATCATGACCTGAGCCAAAATCAAGAGCAGGACGCTCAAGTAACAGAGCCCACCAGGCGCCCCAGAAGAGGCTTTGAAGGAGGGCTGAAACACTAGGGTGATAAGCAAAGAATGGGGGAGCACATGCGTCGTTGACCTCTGCCCCGGCACGATTACCGCAGTTGCTTACGTGAACGTGGTGGACTATTCCTTTGATGGAAAGGGAACTTTGCAGCCCCAGGGTCCAGCCTGTTTGATGTTACTACTGGAAGGAGAGGCGGGGCGCTTGTAGTAGGAGGCGTGTGGCCAGACTCACTTGGGTCCAACTCTCGGCAGCTCGCATTGGCCGTGTGCCCAAGGACAGCCATGGAGCCTCTCCGAGACTCAGTTTCTCCCTTTGCAAACTCAGACTACGATTTGCCACCGGTCAGGCTCTGGAATCTACTGTCACTCCCCACAAGGGTGCCTGTTCTCCAGAGGCCAATTCACACTAACCTGCCCCACAGGGACTGATGTATAGACCAGAGTGCCCGTTGCTGAGTCAGGGTGAGGAATACAGTCACCAGGAGGACTGGGCAGACATTCCCAGTTGACGGTGAGTGATAACGGAAGTGAAAGTGTCTGATAAACATGGCTGAGGGGTGACCAGTGAAATCCACTAAATGAAGGGGTCTGGTATCTGCAGACGCACATCCCCAGCCCACAGTCACAGAAACAGCCCACGCTGCCCTTCTGGATCAGACAGATTTATTGGCTCCCCAGTTGTGTCTTTTCCCTTCCTGACAATGCTCAAATTTTTATCCAGGCATCACCTGCCACACCCCATGGGCTTCAGAACAACGGACCCCACCCCCAGCTCCCACTCCAGACCGGACTATGAATGGCCCCCCAAATCCCATCAAAAATTCCGTGCTCCTGGGGCACCTGGGTGGCTCAGTCAGTTAAGCGTCTGCCTTCGGCTCAGGTCATGATCCCAGGGTCCTGGGATCAAGCCCCGTATCAGGTTCCCTGCTCAGCAGGAAGCCTGTTTCTCCCTCTCTCACACTCTCTGCTTGTGTTCCCTCTCTGGCTGTCTCTCTCTCTGTCAAATAAATAAAGTCTTAAAAAAAAAATCCATACTCCCACTAAGCCATCAGGAGAGCCAGATATATGACTTTGTCTAACCCAGCCACGGTGGGTCTCTGGAGTCTTGCTGGAAATGTGCAGACAGACTGCTCTCACTACTTCTGGCTTTTGTAGAATATGGATAAGCTCCTAAAACAGCTGCAGCCAACTTGCCTCCAAGAAGATCAGGCTGAGGATTAGGCAGACACAGGGGAGGGTGGAGCTGAGAGAATAGTGGAAAACACATTGGGAACCCTGATTAAGCCATGCCTGAAGCTCACTTCCTCCAGGCACACAGTTTTCAATCTGGGGGATAGCTTGAGTGGTACTGCCCCTTGGGGCATTTTGGAAATGTACAGGGCTCTTTTGGTCGTCAGAGTGATTGGGGATAGTGCACGTGCAGGTGCTAAGGATGTTAGATATTCTGTAATGTGTGGACTTTTCTACATGGCAGAGGACTCTCCATAGTCCTGCAAGACTTATGTAGGTCTTATTTGGCATCAATGTTGGCTAAAACCCTGTCCTTTTAGTTTGGCTGGCCCCAAAAAGCAGAGCTCAAAGTATAGGTTTATGTGTGGCTTATTTAGAAGATGACTTTAGGAAGCAGAGAGAATTCGATGGTAAATTTTTTATGTCAAGTCAGATGGGCCACGGAGTTCCCAGACATTTGACTAAACATTATTCTAGGCATGTCTCTGAAGGTGCTTCTGGATGAGGTTGACGTTTAAATTGGTAGACTGTGTAAAGCAAATGGCTCTCCCCAGGGTGGGTGGGCCTCGTCTAACCAGTTGAAGGCCTAAATATAATAAAAGGCTGAGTTGGTTGTGTCTAAGTCTCTTTGTGTCTTTGAGCTGGGACATGGGTATTTTGATGCCCTGGACTCAGACTCTAATTGAAACATACCATAGGCTTTCCTGCTTCTCGGGCCTTTGGCCTTGGATGGAACTAAACCATCAGTTCTCCTGCATCTTCATCTTGCTGCCCTCAGATCTTGGAGCTGCATTCTTCCATCCTCATGTGAGCAGTTCCAATTCCGTATAATAAATAATAAATAAATAGTACACCTGTGTTATGTGTGTAAGTTGTATTATACATTCATTCCCTTCCAGGAGATGTAAACTGTACGTGAGTCAGATGGGGCTGATAATGACAGCTCTCAGGCTTGGCCATGGTCACATGCATCTGCTGCACCAGAAGGAGGTCTTCCCTGGTATCCCCCACCCCCTCCCAAGACAGGTCTGTCATTTCACGGGTGGCGTCCTGCCACCCAGCCCCCCACTCATCCCTCCCGACCCCATACTCTTCTAGAAAACTGTGATTCAGTCTAGAAATTCCTCTCTGCCAAGGGCTCTAAGCAGCCAGTTTGTGGGAGTTGGCATCTGAGACCGTGCCCTTCCAATCAGGAGTGGATGCCTTGGCCATACCATTCTCCCTGCTCGGGGCTTGGCTCAGACTCCTCCTGGGAGGCCCCTGCCCCCAAGGCAGTGACCCTTGCTCATCCCTTCTGTCTCCCGATTTGCAGCGTGCCTGGTGGTTTCTCTCTGCCCCTCTAGATGCAGGCTTCTTAAGAACAGGAACTGTGACCTCATCCTTGGCAGGGAGAGGGTGCTCAGTAAATCTTTGCCAAAACCAGGCGTGCAAAGGGGCCCAAGGGGCACCAGCTGCTGAATGCCTCTTGGTTGGGGGAGTCCCAGCACAGGTCAGGGGACTGGGTGGGCAAGGACCTACTTGGGATCAGCGGTGTCTTACTCAGGACTTAGCATCATGGGGAAGGGATGCTAAGTCACAGGGTCAGTCAGAGGTGGGCTACAAATCTCCTGGGGGACATGGATGGGTATCAGGAATCTGGGAAGCAATAACCCCCATGCCTGGTGATGACAGCTGGGGACCAAAGCAGATGGCTTCTGGATGGGTAGGCGCCCTACCTGGGTGGTCCAGAGCTTAGTTCTCCAGCTCCCACCTACGCTTCTGGGAAACCCCAATCCCCAGGCTGTCTCAGATTCTTGCCCACCCACCCCCAGCTTCCTTCTTTCTGTTTCTCCAACCAAATCTCAACCTCACCCCTGCCACCCTTGGGTGGGATCCCCCTGGTTCCCGGGTGCTCCCCCTGCCCTGCACACATCAGGTCTCAGTCCCCCATCTGCCCCAAGATCTGGCTGCCCCAGGACGCTGCCCTTGCTCTCCAGGTCTGCCGGGGCGAATGGACAGGGGCACCCCAGGCGGAGTGAGGCAGACCCCAAACCTGGAGAAGCTATTAGATCAAGACCCATGTTCATAAGCTCTCATGTTTCATTTTTACTGTCCAGCACCACATGGAATGAAGAATGATGTTCTTGGTTCAGAAGGAACACGAGCAGCCCTCACGGTCAGCATTGGTCTCTCCCTGCTCTGCCCGGAGGCCCACCAGGGTCACACGAAAGCAACACTAACTCTAGTGATTCTTTGCTTTGTTACCCTGAGAAGGGCTCTGGGATCCATGACATTCTTTTGATAGACGGGAATAGAGAGATTAGTTCAATCCTCCTGCCACACGGCCTGGAACGTGCGCCGAGGAAGTGTGACCCCGTGCTCAGCTCCGCCCGCACCAACACGGCACAGAGAGGGAGTCCTTTGCTGTCACACAAGCCACGTGCTGGGCACAAGCATCCCTACCGTGTAAATGCAGAACAGAGGTGCACAGGGACTTTCCAAAGCCCACAGCTGGCAGCCAGCAGTCTTGGATGCCAAGCCCCGAAAGATGGAAATAAAAAGCAAAAAGGCAAATAAGGAAAGAATGAGGAGAAAGAGAACAGCAGGGTAACATCTCTTGGAAAAACATTAGGATTCCCTGACAATCCTCATCTTCTAGAATCTGGGGCAGAGAGCTAACGCAAGGGATTGTGGGCCAGGCAAGGCACATTTTCTAGAAAGAGAAGAAAGAAAGAAAAAAGAAAGAAAGAAAGAAAGAAAGAAAGAAAGAAAGAAAGAAAGAAAGAAGAAAGAAAGAAAGAAAGAAAGAAAGAAAGAAAGAAAGAAAGAAAGAAAGGGAAAGAAGGAAGGAAGGGAGGGAGGGAGGGAAGGAAGGAAGAGAGAGAGAGAGAGAGAAAGAAAAAGGAAGGAAGGAAGGAAGGTAGGAAGGAAGGAAGGAAGGAAGGAAAAAAAGAAAACACTCTAGGTTTTAAAATCCACTGGCTGGGGCGCCTGGGTGGCTCAGTGGATTAAAGCCGCTGCCTTCGGCTCAGGTCATGATCCCAGGGTCCTGGGATCGAGGCCCACATCGGGCTCTCTGCTCAGCGGGGAGCCTGCTTCCTCCTCTCTCCTCTCTCTGCCTGCCTCTCTGCCTACTTGTAATCTCTCTCTCTCTCTGTCAAATGAATAAATAAAAAAAATCTTAAAAAAAAAAAAAAAAATCCACTGGCTGGAAGACCAGAAAAAAACATCTGCTGTCCCTGCTCCCAAACAATAAATGAACTTCCTCTCACAAAAGGGGACCGCAGTGACAATTTAACACAAACACACTCTTCTGGGGAAACTCTCAGAGGACGTCTCACCATCCTGCGGAGCCTCCAAGCTGATAGCACTGGGCTGTGTGGACAGATGGGGACCCATGTGGTCTGGATGCTCCCCGCCGAGCTGCAGGCCCCCGGGGAGGACAGTCCCCAGGCCGTGCTCTCTGCCCCCCACACACGTGCACACACAGTGCAGCAGGACCAACAACACAGATGCTTTGTCACTGGGCTCTGGAGCTCAGGGCTGGCGTGCCGGGATCCATAACCCTAAATGTCCCTCGTGTTGACTGACAACGGTCAGGCCCCAGAGAAAGGCCTCAACACTCCGCTCGCCCTGTATTTTCAAAACACAAGGTGACTGCCTCTGAATCCCGCGGGCTTGTGGGTCACGGCCAACACTGGGGACAGATCTGAGCAGTGGAGGAATGTGGGTTAGACACAAAGGAGTTAGGGCGCTCAGCCCTCTTCCCGGTGCAGGTGGGATGCACCCTCGAGGGGAGAAGCAGCATTTGACAGTAGGGCCCCATAGACCGTAGACTCCCCGGCGTGGCCCTGGAGGCAGTGTTGGCCACAGCTGCATGAGCCAGCCGTGGAACATTCTGCACCATTAAACAACTCTTAGATCTGTATACACAGGCAGTCCTCATGACTTGCAGGGATCAGGGTCTGTAAGATCCCCACAAACCCTGAATGAGGGACAAAGAACTTTGTTTCTACGGGAAAAAGAGGGTCCAATTCCTGTGTGCTTCTGCTCACAGAGTCTTTGTCAACCGTATGAACACATAACCTTGTTTTAAGTATGTCTCTGTATACAGGCACCCTATTCAATACATGCTTGTTTCATGGACATTGAACTTGCATCTGAACAAGGCATATCCAACACACCTCTCTCCTCTGCAGGCATCTCACAGCCTTCTGGGCTCAGGATCGCTGGACGGAACACTGCGCTTGGGGGCCACTTCCGACAGCAAAGCCACCCCAGAAAAGTACAGGAATTTGATAAACGTGGTGCCAAAGAGAGCGCGGGGAGGACACTTGTTTTCTCCACGTGAGAGGTGAAACAAGGAGGCCAAGGACCATCTCGTTCAACCTCAGCTTGGAACCCGTGCATCGGGCCATCATAGTCTTCACCACGAGGGCTATGTCTGGAAATCCCCCAGGAACCACTGCAAGAATTGATCAGGGGTTTCCAAAGCTGGTAGCAGGTGGGTGAATTCCCAAACACAGAATCATGAATGAGGTGGATCAAATGGGTGTGATCCCTGTGTGTCTGGTGGGAAATAAGATGCTGACTTTTCATAGTATATGAACTAGCCAGGCGCCAAAGGCTAAGATACAAATAGTTTTATTTTTATAAAAAGATGTAATAAGATTAATTAAATTCTCAAGAGTTGATAAAAATTTTATTTTCATTTAAATGATTTTGATCAAAACGTTTATATTCATGAATTATAATTTACATTTTGGCCTTTATTTCCAATAGGCAAGGTTCAATATTTTATTCTTTCATTTTCTATTTTTTAAGAGATTTCTTTTTTATTTTATTTATTTAGATTTTAAGTAGGCGCCATGCCAAATATGGGGCTTCAACTCACGACCCAGAGATGAAGAGTTGCACACTCTACTTAATGAGCTGGCCAGACACACCTAAGGTTAAATATTTTAAAAGAAAAATCATTTTTTTAAAAAACGTGTCATTTTATTTTTTTATATTTTTTTCTATTCTTTGCCCCAGGGGTACAGGTCTGTGAATCATCAGGCTTACATCTTTCACAGCATTCACCAAAGCACAAACCCTCCCCAATGTCCATAACCCATCCACTCTATCTCTACCCTCCCACCCCCCAGTACCCCTCAGTTTGTTTTGTGAGATTAGGAGTCTCTAATGGTTTGTCTCCTTCCCCATCCCATCTTGTTTCATTATTTTTCCCTCCCTACCCCCCATGACCCCCACCCCGCCCCTCAAGTTCCTCATATCAGAGAGATCATGTGATAATTGTCTTTCTCTGATTGACTTATTTCGCTCAGCATTATACCCTCCAGTTTCATCCATGTCGTTGCAAACGGCAAGATTTCGTTTCTTTTGATAGCTGCATAGTATTCCATTGTATATATATACCACTTCTTCTTTATCCATTCATCTGTTGATGGACATCTAGGTTCTTTCCATAGTTTGGCTATTGTGGACATTGCTGCTATAAACATTCGGGTGCACGTGCCCCTGAGGATCACTACCTTTGTGTCTTTAGGATAAATACCCAGTAGTGCGATTGCTGGGTCGTAGGGTAGCTCCATTTTCAACTTTTTGAGGAATCTCCATACTGTTTTCCAGAGTGGCTGCACCAGTTTGCATTCCCACCAACAGTGTAGGAGGGTTCCCCTTTCTCCGCAACCTCGCCAACATCTGTCATTTCCTGACTTGTTGATTTTAGCCATTCTGACTGGTGTAAGGTGGTATCTCGCTGTGGTTTTAATTTGTATTTCTCTGATGCCGAGTGATGTTGAGCACTTTCTCATGTGTCTGTTGGCCATTTGGATGTCTTCTTTGGAGAAATGTCTGTTCATGTCTTCTGCCCATTTCTTGACTGGGTTATTTGTTTTATGGGTGTTGAGTTTGAGAAGCTCTTTATAGATTTTGGATACTAGCCCTTTATCTGATATGTCATTTGCAAATATCTTCTCCCATTCTGTCAGTTGTCTTTTGGTTTTGTTGACTGTTTCCTTTGCTGTGCAAAAGCTTTTAATCTTGATGAAGTCCCAATAGTTCATTTTTGCCCTTGCTTCCCTTGCCTTTGGTGAGGTTCCTAGGAAGAAGTTGCTGCGGTTGAGGTCGAAGAGGTTGCTGCCTGTGTTCTCCTCGAGGATTTTGATGGATTCCTTTCTCACATTGAGGTCTTTTATCCATTTTGAGTCTATTTTTGTGTGTGGTGTCAGGAAATGATCCAGTTTCATTTTTCTGCATGTGGCTGACCAGTTTTCCCAACACCATTTGTTGAAGAGACTGTCTTTTTCCCACTGGACATTCTTTCCTGCTTTGTCGAAGATTAGTTGACCATAGAGTTGAGGGTCCATTTTTGGGTTCTCTATTCTGTTCCACTGGTCTATGTGTCTGTTTTTGTGCCAGTACCATACTGTCTTGATGATGACAGCTTTGTAATAGAGCTTGAAATCTGGAATTGTGATGCCGCCAACTTTGCTTTTTTTTTTCAACATTCCTTTGGCTATTCGGGGTCTTTTCTGGTTCCATATAAATTTTAGGATTATTTGTTCCATTTCTTTGAAATAAATTGCTGGTATTTTGATGGGGATTGCATTAAATGTGTAGATTGCTCTAGGTAGCATAGACATTTTCACAATATTTATTCTACCCATCCATGAGCATGGAATGTTTTTCCACTTCTTTGTGTCTTCCTCAATTTCTTTCATGAGTACTTTATAGTTTTCTGAATACAGATTCTTTGCCTCTTTGGTTAGGTTTATTCCTAGGTATCTTATGGTTTTGGGTGCAATTGTAAATGGGATTGACTCTTTAATTTCTCTTTCTTCTGTTTTGTTGTTGGTATATAGAAATGCAACTGATTTCTGTGCATTGATTTTATATCCTGACACTTGACTGAATTCCTGTATGAGTGCTAGCAGTTTTGGAGTGGAGTCCTTTGGGTTTTCCACATAAAGTATCATATCATCTGCAAAGAGTGAGAGTTTGACCTCTTCCTTGCCGATTTGGATGCCTTTTATTTCTTTTTGTTGTCTGATTGCTGAGGCTAGGACTTCTAGTACTATGTTGAATAGCAGTGGTGATAGTGGACAGCCCTGCCGTGTTCCTGACTTTAGGGAAAAAGCTCTCAGTTTTGCTCCATTGAGAATGATATCCGCTGTGGGTTTTTCATAGATGGCTTTGATGATATTGAGTATGTAGCCTTTATGCCTACACTCTGAACAGTTTTGATCAAGAAAGGGTGCTGTACTTTTGTCAAATGCTTTTTCAGCATCTATTGAGAGGATCATATGGTTCTTGTTCTTTCTTTTATTAATGTCTTGTATCACATTGATTGATTTGCGAATGTTAAACCAACCTTGCATCCCAGGAATAAATCCCACTTGGTCGTGGTGAATAATCCTTTTTATGTGCTGCTGGATCCTATTGGCTAGTATTTTGTTGAGGATTTTTGCATCCGTATTCATCAAAGATATTGGTCTGTAATTCTCCTTCTTGATGGGGTCTTTGCCTGGTTTGGGGATCAAGGTAATGCTGGCCTGATAAAAAGAGTTTCGAAGTTTTCCTTCCAATTCTAATTTGGGAACAGTTTCAGGAGGATAGGTATTAATTCTTATTTAAATGTTTGGTAGAGGTGTGGGGCAAGATGGCGGAGGAGTAGGAGACCGATTATCATCAGGTCCCAGGAATTCACCCAGAGAGCTATCAAACCATTCTGAACACCTACAAATTCTACCGGAGATCGAAGAGAAGAAGAGCAGCAAGTCTAGGAACAGAAAATCGACCACTTTCTGGAAGGTAGGACGTGCGGAGAAGTGAATCTGCGGCGACGGGAAGATAGACCCCGGGGGGAGGGGCCGGCTGCCGGCAAGGGAGCGAGCAGCGGAGCACAGACTCGGAACTGTGAGAAGTCGGCTCCACTGAGGGACGTCGCCCCAGAGACCAAGCGGGGGGTGAAGCCCCTGCAGGGACAGTGTGGTCTCAGGACCCACGGGGACACAAAAAGACCAGGGGTGTCTGAGCGCGACCGAGCTCCCAGGTCTCAGAAGCCGGCGGGAGAGACGGAGCTGAGCTGAGGTGTCTCTCAGCTCGGGGTTACCTTGGACTGTGATCTGAAGTGCAGCCGGGCCACTGATCTGTGAGCGGGGACCCCACGGGCGGCAGACCCGGAGAGACCCCCTACTTCCTCCTCCGGGAGGAGCGGTGCGGGAGCGGCTGCAGGAATCTGCCTGGTTTGGAGATTCTAAACGGGGCCGCACCAGAGATAGAGACACTCAGTTACAGGCCGGGTGAGCTCGGAGCGCAGCCGGAGACCAGGAGACGGGAGGGACTGCTTTTCTCTGAGGCG
>LNAC01002242.1:2709-26399 GCA_002007465.1 Ailurus styani | reverse complement strand
TCCTGGGACCTGATGATAATCGGTCTCCTACTCCTCCGCCATCTTGCCGCTCCTCCAAGAAGGAGCACTTTTAAAGGAAAATGGATATATGGTGGAACCAGATCTTAATTGGGAATATGTTGCTAGATATCGGACTATGTAAATAATATATCTGAAGACTTCTGGGCTAATAAGACAAAATGGAATAAAATACTGTTTACATTATCATGCGGCAGCAAACATGGGAGATATTTCAGTAAATACTGATTCATTGAAATCTGGCATCACTAGAAAAAAATGTGGATACAAACCATGAAAACTTTCTATCATGCCTCTGAAAATCATGGTGCAGCCACACCTGAGAAACAGCATTCAGTCCTGACTCCCTTACATCAGGGAAGTTGAAATTCAAGTTGGGAAGGACCACAGTGTGGTGAGAGAGGAATTGATAGAATCTAAGTTTATGAATTATATGTGGGGAGGATGGCATAGGGAAGAACTTGGATTTATAGGTCCATAGGCTTAAAAATATGCACTAACACATTAAAGAAATTATTTTAAAACAAAATATTACTTTGGTAGTATTTTATTTTATTTTATTTTATTTTATTTTACTTTGGTAGTATTTTAATTCCATCATTTAACCTGAACCCTTAAGCATAACAGAGGCTGAAAATATTAAGTTCAAAGGGGGATTATAAATAGAGATTTTTGAATGTGTGTTTATCTTTCACTTATGGCTGAAGTAACAGGAAGGTAACTGCCCCCTCCCTCAAAATATGCCTTGTCTCCACTGTCAGTACAGTAGCTTGGATAAACAGATAAGGCATTTCTTTTCAGTTCAATCAACACTTTTGTATTGAATATTTATATTTAAAAATAGAAGGTCTTAAGCTGACAAAATTAGCAGGTTCTATGAACTGAGTGTATCTATTTCTTATTTGTCCTGGATACAAATATAGAAAGACTATATTTCCCAGCTTCCCTTTCAATTAAGTATGAGCATGAGACTGAATTTTAGCCAGTGAAATGTAAATGAAATGGATGTTCATTATTTTATTAAGATTCTGAAAAATGGGGATGCTCTTACTCAATTTGTTCTCCTTACGCTAAATGGATATTGATGACAAGATTTGAGGAGATGACAGAATCACATGATAAAATGAAACTGAACTAGTCCACTTCTAATTTTAGATTTTAGAAATCAAATGAGATCTTTTATAATTTAGGATCTCCATTTTTATCTATCCCAATTACTTAAATTATGTTGTATGTTGTCAGAATAGTGCAATATATTTTAAGTGTCCAGTGGATTTGTGAAAGAGAACTTTTCTTATCTCTTCAATATCCTGTATAGACTCACTGAAATGAAGTTCAGTAAACATCGGCTTATTAGTATCTTTGTAAATCCACGATGTATGTCTTCTTTTCAACCAGCCAGATTGCTAATTTTAGTAAACCACTCATTTACTAGGACCCATAAGAACATAGAACAGAACTAAAATAAAGGAAAAAACCCTTTCTGAGACATTGTGAGTGTAAGCATCTGGGTCCTCCAAAAGGCGTCGTAATTTGAGAGTTCACCTACTGAGGAAGCCTGAGTAGAATACCAAGAGGATATTTCAGGGATTCTAAAATATGCTATTGGAAAATAGTGTAGAGAGGAAGTCCCCATGTTTGGATTCCAGGCAGTTTAGCTGAAAAGTGGAAAGATTCCATTAGGATCTCACCAATGCTCAGATCCCAATCCCCACTGAAAGGCAACCCTTTTCATTTAAAATTTTTGAAGCATGTGGTAAAGTTAAACTAAATCAGCAGCAGAGCTCATCTCCACCTCAACTACAGATGAGATAACTCAGCTTCCCACTCTAAGAGCCTGACAAAGAAACAGCCATGTCCTTTTGTGGAGGTAACTATTATTTATTTTCATTTTATTTTCTACTGTCCTTTTATGGAAAATATCCAGCATACAGCAAGAAATTATAAGACCTCCTAAGGAGCAAAAAATGTGATCCAGAGGGCGCCTGGGTGGCTCAGTGGGTTAAAGCCGCTGCCTTCGGCTCAGGTCATGATCCCAGGGTCCTGGGATCGAGGCCCACATCGGGCTCTCTGCTCAGCGGGGAGCCTGCTTCCTCCTCTCTCCTCTCTCTCTGCCTGCCTCTCTGCCTACTTGTAATCTCTCTCTCTGTGTCAAATGAATAAATAAAATCTTTAAAAAAAAAATGTGATCCAGAGAGGAAACAGTCAATAGAAGCAAACTCAGAGATTGCCTAGATGTTACAGTTATCAGAGGTAGATTAAATATGATAAAAATGCTGAAGGAAGTAGTAAAAAGGGTGGAAAACATGCATGAAGAGATGGGGAATTTCAGCAAAGACATGTAAATTATGGGAATTAAATTCTAGAATATGATAGGATTACACATAGAGGAAATGATTTGATAAACTTGGAAGACAGGGCAATTGAAAATAAAAAGAAAAAGGGAGTAAAAATAAAAAGTATAGAGTATTTGAGTTTTGTAGGCAAAATCAAATGGCCTTGCATCTCGTAACTGAGTTTCTGAAGGTGAAGATAAAAAGAATGGTACAGAAGAAATGTTTGAACAGATGATGTTGACTGAGAACTTATCCACAATTGTCGGAAATTAACACAGAAAATGAAAAGTGAGATTTTGAAAATGATAAAAATTGATAAACACCTATCAAGATTAATATACTGGCTTGAGTAATATTTCCCAAAAGGTTATGTCCATCCAGAACTTTAGAATGTGACCTTATTTGGAAATAGGGTATTTGCAGAAATAATTAGTTATGAAGTCATATTAAGTCCAACGATTTGGTGTCCTTATAAGAAGACCTTAGAGAGATATAGAAACAGAAGGACAAATGAAGACAGAAGCAGAAATTGGAGTAATGCATCCTCAAACCAAAGATTGCCAGCAACCAGAAACTATTAAGAGGTTAAGGAATAATCCTCTCCTATAGCCTTTAAAAGGAGCCTTGATTTTTTATTTCTGTCCTCCAGAAATGTGAGAGAATACATCTCTGGTTTCAAGCCACTCAGTTTATGGTAATTTGTTATGATAGCATAGGAAACAAAAACCTGATCAAGTGAAAAAGAGAAAATACAAATAATAATATCAAGAATGAAAAGGAAGATATCATTACATAGTTTGTTGGACATTAAAGATAATAAGAGCATGTTATGGATAACTTGATACCAATAGGTTCAGCTACTCAGATGAAATGGACAAATTGCCTTTTAACCCATAGCTTGTCAAAAATACAAGAAGGAAAAAAATATAAAAATATTTCCACATTTATTAAAGTAATTGAATTTGTAATTACATATTTTTCCAATAAGAAAACTTCCAAACCTGATTAATTCATTGGTGAATTTTGTTAAATATATCAGTTAAAAATAACACTGAATTCTACATAAACTCTTTCAAGAAATAAAGAGGACTTTTCACCTTGTTTTATGAGGCCAGCATAACCCTAGTAACAAAATTTGACAAATATGAGAAAAGGAAAAAGATTAATATCCCTCATGAATACAGATGTAAAAATACTTAAAATAGTAGAAAACAGAACTTAACAATGAAAAAAATGATACAGCATGACCAAGGTGGGTTTATCCAAGCAGTATAATTCACCAACTTTACATAAAGAGGAAATGACAGTAATGAAAATAATGTGACAAAA
Source organism: Ailurus styani (assembly GCA_002007465.1). Classification (NCBI taxonomy): domain Eukaryota; kingdom Metazoa; phylum Chordata; class Mammalia; order Carnivora; family Ailuridae; genus Ailurus; species Ailurus styani. Next base: position 22,716 of record LNAC01002242.1, on the reverse strand, counting down.
TTAAACACTCAAGTTCAAACACTCCCAGCAAACCAAAAAATAGAAGAGAATTTTTACCGTTCGATAAGGACATCAATGAAAATCTAACAGCTAATATCATTTTTAATGGTTTAATATTAAATCATTTTCTCCTGGAATTCAAAAGGAGGCAAAAATATCTGTCCTTGCCCCTTCCTTTCAACATTGCAATAGAAACCCTAGCTTCTAGGTAAGAAAAAGAAATAAAAAACAAAGATTAAGGAAAAAAAGGGAAGTATTTGTGTATTTACAAAAATTATATGAAATTTTCAAAACTACTAATTTTGGATGAATAAATGAATTTAGAAAAGTTATAGAAGTTCAATGATGATAAACTGCAATTCTGTATTTACAATGAACACTTGAAAACTGAAATAATATGATTGATAGCATAAAATAGTCATGTATCTAGGAACAAATCTAATTACGTATGTATAAGACCTGTATACTGAAAGGTACAAAGTTGCTGTAAATAATTTAAAAATGCCTAAATAAATGGAAAGGTATGTCACATTACTATGTTGGAAGACTCCGTATTGTTAAGATGCCAATCTCTACTTGATCTATAGACTCTATATAACCCATAACAAAACCCCAGCAGGAGGTAATTGACAAGCTGATTATACAACTTGGAAATTTGCAACATCTAAAATAGCAAAACCAAACTTAAAAAAATTGGAGGACTTACATCACACTATCCAACTTCAAGATGTATTCTAATTAAAATAAGGCAATGTAATGTTGACATATGGATAGATAAACCTTGGAACATAATAAAGTCCTAAGATAGACCACGCATTACATAGTCAATTGGTTTTCAGCCAGAGTCAAGAAAATTAAATGAGTAAAGGAAAGTCTTCAACAACTGATGATTTTACAAACCACACCATCCAAATGAAAAACAGCGACCTCAATCGTTAACCTAGTTCTTAAAAGACATGTTGAGGTGTTTCATGGACTTAGAGGAAAAACCCCAAACCATAAAGCTTCTAGATGAAAACCTATGAGGATATACTTGCGAGATTGGGGAAGGCAAAATTTCCCTAGAAACATAAAAGAAAGTGATACAGAGGACTTTTTCAAAATTTAAGATTTCTGTTCATCAAAAGATACCTAAGAATCTAAATAGGCAAACCACAGACTGGGCGAACATATTCACAGTATGTACATTTAACAAAGAACGTGTTTGCAGGGGTGCTCATGTGGCTCATGTGGCTCAGTGGCTCTGCCTTCGGCTCAGGTCATGTTCCCAGGGTCCTGGGGTCGAGCCCTACATCGGGCTCTCTGCTCAGCGGAGAGCCTGCTTCCCCCTCTCTCTCTGCCTGCTTGTCTGCCTACTTGTGATCTCTCTCTGTGTCAAATAAATAAATAAATCTTTAAAAAAATGTGTTTTTAGAATATATAAAGAACATGAATAAAAAATAAAATGAACCATACAGATTTTTTCAGATGTGCAAAGGACTTAAACAGATACTTTACAAAAGAAGATATATGAATGGACAAACTGCGTATGAAAAGATGCACAATATGGAGTAATAGAAATAAGTGCCGGAATCAGATATCACACCCACTAATGGTTTAAACAACAGAAATTTATTTATTTATTTTTTTACAGTTCGGAAGGCTAGAAGTCCATGATCAAAATGTCAGCAGATTTGGTTTCATCTTAGGCATCCATTTGGCTTCCAGATAATTGCCTTCTTGCTGTGTCTTCACACATGTCCTCATGTGCATTCACATCTATCTCTTAATGTGCCCAAATTTCCTTATAAGGACACTAATAAGATTGGATCAGGGGCCACCCTAATGGCTTCATTGTAACTCAATTACCTCTTTAAAGCCCTGTCTCCCAAGACAGTTTTATTCTGAGGAGCTAGGGGTAAAACTTCATCATGTGAATTTTTGAGAACACACAATCCAATCCCTAACAGTCCACCCTTTAGACCACCAAAATTCATTTACTTATATGCAAAATACATTCATCCTCATCAAAACACACCAAAAATCTTAGCTAATTTCATCATCAACTCTAAATCCCAAATCTCAACTAAATATCATCTAAATCAAATGTGGGCAATACTTGAAGTATGGTTCATCCTGAGGTAAAATTCTTCAGTTGCGAAACTATGTAAGCCATATAAGTTATCTGCTTCCAAAATACAATGATGGAAGAGACAAAGGTTAGACACTTCCATTTCAAAAGGGAGAAATCAGAATGAAGAAAGGAGTCATGGTCCCATATAAGTTCAAAACCTAGGAGGGAACATTTCACTAGATTTTAAGACTGGGGACTAATTCTCTTTAGCTCAGTGCTGTGTTTCCCAGGCCCATTGGGGAATAATCCCACCTTCTTAGCCTGCTAGGGTGGTACTGTTGTTGTCCCTGAGGCCCTGGGTGGCAGTCTTTCCTTTACAGCCCTGGGCAGCAGTCTGGCCTACTGAATACCAGGAGGTGGCTCTGCCCTCTGGAATGAAAGGAAACAAAGGCTCCAAGAGGAAACAAAGCCTTGACCTATGGACCTGTGCCTTATAATCCTGTAGTAGCAGTGGCAGTCTTATTGACCTCTGAATACCTTCAGGGTCATTCTCCCCTTTTTTTGAAGTATAACACATGTTCATAGATGGATAGTTCTGAGGTCCAGTTCTGTACTATCCCAGAAGTTGATAGCCTGCCTTTGTATTTTCCCATCTCTGTCCCCTTCAGTCCAAGCTAGCAATGTTCTGCTGGTATAACCCCATCTCTCTATTCCTAGCTACTGATGAAACAGCTGATTGGATCTATGAGTAACATCCTGTCTTAGTCCATTCAAGCTGCTGTAACAATACTATAAATATGATGGTTTATAAATAACACATTATATATCACAGTTCTAGAGACTAAGCCCCAATCAAAGTGCCAGCAGTTTTGGTGTCTGGTGAGGGCCCTCTTCCTGGTTAATGGTTTTTTTGTTTTTTTGTGTTTTGTTTTTTGTTTTTCGTTTTTTTTCTGTATTCTCACATGGAGGAAGGAGAAAGGAAGCTCTCTTGGGTCTCATTTTTAGAAGAGCACTAATCCCATTATGAGGGCTCTATCTTCGTGACCTAATCACCTTTCAAAGGCCCTACCTCTAAATACCTTCATATTGGGGAATAGATTCAACATTTGAATTTTGAGGGATACAGACACCTGTAATCTCTTTATCAAATGAGTGTTTATACATACCCTTAGTGTTATCTCAAAACATAATTTCTTGATTTTTGTAAAATGGATGGGATGGGAATATTCCAAATCATCAAGTTTAGGGGAGGGGCAGAGGGAGATGGAGAGAGAGAATCTCAAGCTGGCTCCATGTTCAGCACAGAGCCCAATGTGGGGCTTGATGTCACAAACACTGAGATCATGACCTGGGCTAAAATCAAGTCAGAAGCTTCACCACTGAGCCACCCAGGTGCCCAACAACTCCATCTTCTTTTTTCCCCCATTTATTTATTTTATTATTTTATTTTACTGTTTTATTTTATAAATTCAATGAATTAACATGTAGTGTATTAGTTTCAGAGGTAGAGTTCAGTGATTCATCAGTTGTATATAACACCAGTGCTCATTACACCTTCCTTAATACCTGTCACCCAGTCACCCCACCATCCTCCCCTCCAGCAATCCTGTTTGTTTCCAAATGTTGAGTCTCATGGTTTGTCTCCCTCTGATTTCGTCTTATTTTTCTCTCCCTTCCTCTATGCTCCTCTGGTTTTTGTGTTTGTTTGTTTTTAATTCTACATATAACAACTCCATCTTCCATTATCTCTCTCCTCTGATATTTTACCAAAAGTAGTAAGTAGGAAGAGTCCACTTTAGCAACACTTTGCTTAGAAATCTCAGTTAGGGATACCTGAATGGCTTAGTTAAACATCCAACTCTTGATCTCAGTTCAGGTCTTGATCTCAGGGTTGTGAGTTTGAGCTCCACATTGGGCTCCACCCTGGGTGTGTAGCCTGCTTAAAAAAAAGAAAGCAATCTCCTCAGTTAAATATTCAGTTTCATCTCTTAAAAATTCTACCTTCCACAAAACACTAGAAAACAATCCAGGTAAGTTCTTTGTCACTTTTTAACAAGTATCACCTTTCCTCCAGTGCACAACACATTTCTCATTTCCATTGGAGGCCTCCTTAGAAGAACCTTTGAGATCCATATAACTGCCAGTTGTCTCTTCAAAACAGTGTAGGCTTTTTCTAACATGCACTTCAAAGTCCTTCCAGCCTCTAATCATTAACTAGTTCCAAAGCCACTTCTTTAGATATTTGTTAGAGCAATGTCCCACTTTTTGGGTTTAAAATCTGTGTAATTTTGTGAGGGCTTCCAATAACAAAATACCATCGACTGACATCATGCAGAATATCTTCTTTGACAACAATGGGATGACATTAGGAACAAATAACAGAAGGAAAACCAGAAAATTTACAAATTTCTGAAAATTTAACAGCATAATCTTTAAAAATGGGTCAAAGAAGAAATCACAAGGACAATTAGAAAAATGTAGGGATGAATGAAAATAAAAAAAAGACACCAAAACTTGAGGGACACAGGAAAAGGAGTGCTAAGGGGGAAATTTATAGCTACAAATGCTTATATTATAAAATGTAATAAAGTACATTATTACAAAGTACTTTAACAACCTAATTTATAATTTAATGAACTAGAAAACCAAACCCAAAAAAGGAGCAAAAAGAAGGAAATAATAGAGATTAAAGGAGATTAGCAAAATAGGAGGCTAATAGAGAAAATCAATTAAAAAAGAAAGTTGGTGTTTTGAAAAAGTCTGCACAATTAATAAACCATTACCTAGGTGGACTAAGAAAAAGGGGAGAAGATTCAAATTACTAAAAAAAGAAAGTGAGAACATTCCAATTGATTCTACAGAAATAAACAGGATTGAGTCTACGGACATACCTCCCTGAATGTGCCCAATCTCATCTGATCTCAGAAGCTACGCAGGGTCGGGCCTAGTTAGTACTTGGATGGGAGAAATAAACAGGATTATGAGTACTAGAGCAATTGTATGGCAACAAATTGAATAGCCTATATAAAGTGAACAAGTTCCTAGAAATTCAAAATGCACCAAAACTAAATCGTGAAGTAGAAAATCTGAATAGACCAAAAATGTGAAGGACAGTGTATCAGTAATAAAAACATTTTCAAAAAAGAATACCCATGGACCTGATGGGTTGATGGTGAATTCTGCCAAGCACTTAAAGAAAATCTAATACCAATCCTTCTCAGACTTCCAAAAAGTGAAGGGTACATTTCCTAACTTATTCTAAAGGCCAGCATTACCGTTATACCAAAGAAACTACAAGAAAACTATAAACCAATATCCATTATGAACATCAACGCAAAAATTCTCAACAAAATACAAGGAAGCAGAATTTGGCAGCATATTTGAATGATTAACAACCTAAGCATTAGAATTTATTCCTGGAATGCAAAGATGGTTCAACATATAAAAATTGATCAATTTAGGGGCTCCTGGGTGGCTTAGTTGGTTAAGTGTCTGACTCTTGATTTCAGCTCAGGTCATGATTTCAGGGTCATGAGATCAAGCCCTGGATCAGGTTCCATGTTCAGCAGGAGTCTGCTTGGAATCTCTCTCTCTGTCTCTCTCTCTCTCTCTCTCTCTCTCTCTCTCTCTCTCGTGCTCTCACCCTCCACCCTTCCCACCCCTTTAAAAAATATGCTGACAGTGAACAATCTGAAAAGGATATTAAAACAGTTTTATTTAAAATAACATGAAAAAGGGTGCCTGGGTGGCTCAGTCATTAAGCGTCTGCCTTCGGCTCAGGTCATATCCCAGGGTCCTGGGATCAAGCCCCACATTGGGCTCCCTGCTCAGTGGGGAGCCTGCTTCTCCCTCTCCCACTCCCCCTGCTTGTGTTCCATCTCTCACTGTGTCATTCTCTGTCAAATAAATAAATAAAATCTTTTTAAAAATAAATAAAACAACATGAAAAAGAATAAAACATTTGGAAATTAACTTAACCAAGGTGGTAGAAAACTTGTACAATGAAAACTACAAAACACTGCTGAAAGAAATGAAAGGAAACATGAATGAATGGAAACATGTGCTATGTTCCTGGATTGGAAGACTTAATACTGTTGAAGTGTCAGTATTACACAAAGTTATCTACAGATTCAATGCAATCCCTATCAAAACTGCAATGAGTTTTTTTCAGAAATAGAAAAATGTATCCTACAATTCATGTGAAATCTCTTGACCCTGCATAATCAAAAGAATCCTGAAAAATAAAAAAGCTGGAAGACTCACACTTCCTGATTATAAAACTTACTACAAAGCTACAGGAACCATAACAGCGTGGGTTGGCATAAATGAAGATTTATAGACCTGTAAATAGAATGGAGAGTCCAGAAATAAATCTTTATTATATAAAGATATACATGGCCAAGTGATTTTTTTCTCCAAGGTTTTATTTAAATTCCAGCTAGTTTACATACAGTGCAATATTAGTTTCAGTTGTATAATTTAGTGATTCATCACTCACATACAATACCAGGTGCTCATAATGACAAGTGCCCTCCACAGTACACATCACCTACTTAACCCGTCTCCCTACCAACCTCCCCTCCAGCAACCCTCAGTTTATTCTCTGTAGTCAAGAGTCTGTTTCCTGGTATGCCTCTCTCTCTCTTCTCCCCCACCCTGCCAATGTTCATCGTTTTGTTTCTTAAATTATACCTATGAGTAAAATCATATGGTACTTGTCTTTCTCTGACTGACTTATTTTGCTTGGCATAATATTCTCCTGCTCTATCCATGTTGTCGCAAATGGCAAGATTTCATTCTTTTTATGGCTGAGTAATATTCCATTTTCTGTGTGTGGTTTTGTGTGTGTGTGTATGTGTGTGTGTGTGTACACCACATCATCTTTATCCATCTATTGATGGATATCTGGCCTCTTTCCATAATTTTGCTATCATTGATAAAGCTGCTATAAACATCAGGGTGCATGCCCCTTTGAATCACTATTTTTGTTTGCTTTGGTTAAATACCTACTAGTGGAATTGCTGGGTCATTGGGTAGTTCTATTTTTAAGCTTTTGAGGAACTTCCATGCTGTTTTCCATAGTGGCTACACCAGTTTGCATTCTCACCAGCAGGGTGAGAGGGTTCCCCTTTCTCTGCATCCTCATTAACATCTCTTCTTTCCTGAGCTGTTAATTTTAGCCATTCTGACCAGTGTGAGGTGGTATCTCATTGTGGTTTTCATTTGTATTTCCCTGATGGTGAGTGATGTTGAGCATTTTTTCATTTGTCTGTTAGCCATTTGTATGTCTTGTTTGGAGAAATGTCTATTCATGTCTCTGCCTGTTTCTTGACTGGATTTTTTGTTTTTTTGTGGTATTGAATTTGATTAATTATTCATAGATTTTGGATACTAGTCCTTTGTCTGGCATGTCATTTACAAATATCTTCTCCCATTTTGTAGGTCACCATTTAGCTTTGTTGATTGTTTCTTATGCTATGTGAAGCTTTTTGTCTTGATGAAGTCCCAGTAGTTTTTTGCTTTCATTTCCTTGCTTCTGAAGACATGTCTAGTAAGAAGTTGCTGTGGTCTAGGTCAAAGAGATTGCTACATGTGTTCTGTCAGATTTTAATGGGTTCCTGTCTCACATTCAGGTCTTTCATCCATTTTGAATTTACTTTTTTGTGTATGGTGTAAGAAAGTTGTCCAGTTTCATTCTTCTGCATATGGCTGTCCAATTTTCCCAACACCATTTATTGAAGAGACTGTGTTTTTTCCATTGGATATTCTTGCCTGCTTTGTTGAAGATGAGTTGAGGGTCCCTTTCAGGATTCTCTATTCCGTTACATTGATCTATGTGCCTGTTTTTGTGCCAGTACCATGCTGTCTTGTTGATTACAGCTTTGTAATACAACTTAAAGTCAAGAATTGTTATCCCTCCAGCTTTGGTTTTTTTTATATATAACATTACTTTGGCTATTTGGGGTCTTCTCTGGTTCCATACAAATTTTAGAATTGTTTGTCCCAGCTCTGTACAAAATACTGGTGTTTTGCTAGTGATTGCATTGAATGTGTAGATTGCTTTGGGTACCAAAGACGTTTTAACAATATTTATTCTTCCAATCTATGAGCATGGGATGTTTTTCCATTTCTCTGTTTCTTCCCCAGTTTCTTTCCTCAGTGTTCTATAGTTTTCAGAATACAGATCCTTTACCTCTTTGGTTAGGTTTATTCCTAGGTATCTTATGGTTTTTAGTGCAATTTTAAATGGGATCAATTCCTTGATTTCTCATTCTGCTGCTTCATTATTAGCATATAGAAAAGCAACAGATTTCTGTACATTGATTTTAGATCCTGCGACTTTGCTGAATTCCTGTATCACTTTTAGCATTTTTTTTTTTTGGTAGAGTCTTCTGGGTTTTCTATATAAGGTATCATGTCATCTATAAATAGTGAAAGTTTGACTTCTTCCTATCCAATTTGGATGCCTTTTATTTCTTCTAGTTGTCTGATTGCTGAGGTTAGGACTTTCCAGTACTATGTTAAATAACAGTGGTAAGAATGGACATCCCTGTTGTGTCCCTGACCTTAGGTGGAAAGCTCTCAGTGTTTCCCCATTGAGGATGATATTAACTGGGTTTTTTGGGTTCTTTTTTTTTTTTTTTTGGTTTTTTGGTTTGTTTGTTTTTGTTTTTGTTTTGTATATGCCCTTTATTATGTTGTGGTATGTTCCCTCTAACCCTGCTTTGTTTAGGGTTTTTATCATGAATGGATGTTGTACATTGTCAATGATTTTTCTGCAACTATTGAAAGGATCATACGGTTTTTATTCTTTCATTTAATTATATGGTGTATCGTGTGGATTGCTTTATGAATATTGAAACAGCCTTGCAGCCCAGAAATAAATCCCACTTCACTGTGGTGAGTAGTTCTTTTAATTTACTGTTGGATTAGATTTGCTAGCATTTTATTGAGAATTTTTGCATCCATGTTCATCAGGTATATTGGCCTGTAGTTCTCTCTTCTAGTGGAGTCTTCGGTTTTGGTATCAGGGTAATGCTGTCCTCACAGAATGAATTTGGGTTTTCCTTCTGTTTCTATTTTTTGAAATAGTTTGAGAAGAACAGGTATTAACTGTTCTTTAAATGTTTGGTAGGAATCTCCTTTGAAGCCATCGGGCCCTGGGCTTTTGTTTGTTTGGAGATTTTTGATTACTGATTCAGTCATTTTTGCTCGTTATCAGTCTGTTCAAGTTTCTATTTCTTCCTATTTCCCTTTTGATAATTTATATGTTTCTAAGAATTTATCCACTTCTTTCAGTTTGTCCAATTTGTTGGCATATGGGTTCTCGTAAAATTATCTTATAATTGTTTATATTTCTGTGAAGTTGGTGTTTTTTTAATTTAAATTCAATTAGCCAACATATGGTACATCATTAGTTTTTGATGTAGTGTTCAAGGTTGTTGTTTCTCCTCTTTCATTTGTGATTTTATTTATTTGGGTCCTTTCTCTTTTCTTTTTGATAAATTTGGCCAGGGGGTTATTAATTTTATTAATTCTTTCAAAGAACCAGCTCCTAATTTCATTGATCATTTTTTTTTCATTTTTTTTCTACTGAATCTTTTCTACTAGTATTTTTATTTCTATATCATTTGTTATCATTTTTATTTGTTTCCCTGTAATTTTTTATTTCTTCTTTGACTTCCTGGTTGACTCATTCATTGTTTAGTAGCATGTTATATAACCTCCATGTATTTGTGGTCTTTCCAAATTTTTTCTTGTGGTTGACTTCAAGTTTCATAGCATGCTGGTCAGAAAATATTCATGGTATGATCTCAGTCTTATACTTGCTGAGGCCTCATTTGTGAAGTAGTATGCTATCTATTCTGGAGAATCTCCCATGTGTACTTGAAAATAATGTATATTTTGCTGCTTTAGAATGAACTGTTCTGAATATACCTATTAAGTCCATCTAGTCTGTGTGTCATTCAATCAAAGCCGTTGTTTCTTATTGATTTCTGCTTAGATATTCTGTTCATTGCTTTAATTGGGGTATTAAAGTCCCCTACTACTATTGTATTATTATTAATGGGTTTCTTTAAGTCTGTTATTAATTGATTTATATATTCAGGTGCTCCCAAGTTGGGGTCATAAATATTTACAATTGTTAGGTCTTCTTGTTGGATAGTCAGCTTTATTATGATGTAGTATCCTTCTTCATCTCTTGTCAGTCTTTGCTTTAAAACCTAGTTTGTCTGATATAAGTATTGCTACTCCAGGTGGGTGTCCATTTGCATGATGCATATTTCTCCATTCCCTCACTTTTTTTAAGGATTTTATTTATTTGTCAGAGAGAGAGAGAGAGAGCATAAGGAGGGGGAGCAGCAGGCAAAGAGAGAAGCATGCTCCCCACTGAACAGGGCACCCTACATGGGACTCAATTCTAGGACCCTGGGATCATGACCTGAGCCAAAGGCAGATACGTAACTGACTGAGCCATTCAGGCATCCCTCCATTCCCTCGTTTTCAATCTGCAAGTGTCTTTAGGTCTAAAATGAATCTCAGAGGCAGCATATAGATCTTGTTTTTGCTTTTGTTTTTGTTTTTATTCATTCTGATACCCTGTGTCTTTTGATTGGAGCATTTAGTACATTTACTTTCAGAGTAATTATTGATAGATATGTATTTAGTGGCATTTTATTACTTGTTTTGTTGTTGTTTCTGGAGATTTTCCCTGTTCTTTTCTAGTCTCTGTCACTTTTGGTTTTTCCTTTCCACTCAAAGATTCCCCTGTGGAGTTATTCTTAGAAAATATATTATAAGCCATAAGGAGTGATTGTAGAAGGAGTGAAATGTCAGCAGTGTTCCTGTTCTTGGGCTACTGAACACAATGGCCTGCTAGAAACAGGATCCCATGATCTCCTGGGGCAAGGCATAGGTTAAGAGAATATACTAAACCCTAAGGAGTGACTGTGGAAGCAGCTGATACATCAGCAGCATTCCTGTTCTCGGGCTGTTGAACACATGGCTGGGTAGGAGCAGGATCCCATGGTCCCCAGAGGCAGAGCATAAGTTAGGAGCTATGAAAGAATGTGACCCTCAATCCCCCCTTTCTGCACCTGGCGATTGCTAGCCCAAACATCCCACTTCTCCTTTATCCCATGACTGACTCCCTGCATACCTACACGTAGGGGAAAATGCAAGCCTGCTTCAAGATATTTGCTATCCCTTTGTACTCCTTTCTCACACTTGGGATCATCTGTCCTTGCTGATAAAAAAAACAAAATAAAAGCTATGTGCAGGATTCAGCTGCTGCTGCTCTCCCTTGCAGAGGCAGCCTTTCACGATTCCTCAGATTGGTGTTTGAAAACTTTGTTTCAGTGAGTGATGACAATCTCCTTTAACATTTCTTGCAAGGTTGGTTTAGTGGTCATGAACTCCTTTAGTTTTTGCTTGTCTGTGAAACTCTATCTCTCCTTTTATTCTGAGTGGTAGCTTTGCTGGATGGAGTATTCTTGGCTGCAGATTTTCCCCATTCAGCACATTGAATATATCATGCCACTCACTTCTGGCTTGCCAAGTTTCTCTTGAGATATCCGCAGCTAACCTTATGGTTCTTCCCTTGTAAATTAGGGACTTCTTTTGTCTTGCTGCTCTTAGTATTTTATCTTTTTCTTTTCTTTTTTTTTAAGATTTTATTTATTTATTTGACAGACAATGAGAGAGGGAATACAAGCAAGGGGGAGTGGGAGAGGAAGAAGCAGGCTTTCTACTGAGCAGGGAGCCTGATGTGGGGCTCAATCCCAGAACCCCAGGATCATGACTTGAGCCAAAGGCAGATGCTTAATAACTGAGCCATCCAGGTGTCCCAGGATTTTTCCTTATCATTATATTTTGCAAATTCAATTATAATATGTCTTGGTGTTGTATGGCCAAGTGATTTTTGAAAAGAGTATCAAGACCATTCAATGGGGAAAACCCAGTCTTTTCAACAAATGATTCCAGGAAAACTAGATATCTATATACAAAAGAAAATATTGGACCCTAACACCACTTACAAATTTAAAATGGGTAAAGAATCTAAATATAACACCTAAAAACATAGATCAAAAGCTTCATAGCATTTGATTTGGCAGTGATTTCTGGGATATGACACACTAAAGGCATGGATATCAAAAGAAGGAATAGACAGGTTATATTTTTGAAAATTTAAAAAATTTGATATATCAAAAAGAAACTATCAACAGAGTAAAAAGGCAACACACTTAAAGTTATAGTTATATTTACAAGTTATCTTTCCAATAAGGCTTAATATCCAGAATATATAGAGAACTCCTAAAACTCGACAGCATACAGCCAAATCAATCCATTCAAACTTGAGTGCAGGACTTAAATAGATATTTCTCCAAAGAAGATATGTGAATAGACAATAAACACATAAAAAATGCTCAATATCACATCATTAAGGAAGTGCAAATCAAGAGCAAAATGAGACACCACCCCACTTGCATCAGGATGGCTACTATTAAAAAACCCACAAAAAACCTCCTAAAACAAGAAGACTCACTATTGGTTTTTATTCCTTTGACAAAAAACATTGCACAGTATAAATATACCATATTTTACTTATTTGTTTATCAGTTGATGGAAATCTGTGTTTCTACTTTGGGACTATTATGAATATTGTGGTTATGAACATTTGAGTACAATTTTTTTGTGGACGTATGTTTTTATTACTCAGGTATGTACTTAAGATAAGTTGAGTCATATGGTAAGCATCTTTAGTAAATTTAAGGGTTTCAAAACTCTTTTTCTAAGTAGCTGTAGCATTTTATAATCCTACCAACAATGTATAAAACTTCTAATTTTTCCACATGCTACCCAACAGTTGCTTATCTGACTTTTCTTTCTTTCTTTTTTTTAAAAGTCATCCTAGTGGATTTGAAGTGTATTTTGTTGTGGTTTTGATTTGCATCTCCCTAATGAGTAATGATATATCCCATCTTGTCATTAGCTCATTGGCCATTTGTGTAGCTTTTTTGGAAAAATATCTATCTAAATTCTTAGTTACTAATTGGGTTATTCTTTTTATTATTGAGTAATAAGAGTCCTATCTATATTCTAGATACAAAAAGTTTATCAGATATGTGTTTTACATTCATTTTTACTATTCAATGGATTGTTTTCATTTTCTTAACGCTGTCTTTCAATACATGAAAGTCCTTAAATTTTATGAAGTCTATATTATCTATTTTTCCTTTGTTACTTGTGCTTTTGGTGTCATTTCTTAGGAATCTTTACCTAACCCAGGTTTATGGAGATTTATTTTTAACCTTCTATGGATTTTATAATTTTAAATATTTCATTTTTGTGTATTATACATTTTTTAAAGATTTTATTTATTTATTTAACAGATAGAAATCACAAGTAGGCAGAGAGAGAGAAGGAAGCAGGCTCCCCGCTGAGCAGGGAGCCCGATGCAGGCCTCGATCCCGGGACCCTGAGATCATGACCTGAGCCGAAGGCAGAGGCTTTAACCCACTGAGCCACCCAGGCGCCCTGTGTATTATACATTTGAGTTAATTGTTTTGGGTAGGGGTCCCAATTTATTTCTTTATATGTGAATATCTAGTTGTTCAAGCACCACGTGTTGAAAAGACCACTTTTTCTCCCATTGGGTGTTGTGGCTTTCCTGTTGAAATTAAGTTTACCATAGATATCTTGGTTTACTTCTCTACTCTCAATTCTATTCTTAGATAGATAGATATATAGATATATAGATAGATAGATAGATATAGATTATATATATAAACAGATTTTATATATATAAACAATTATATATATATAATGTGTGTGTGTGTTTGTGTCTGTTTCCACATCAGTACCATGCTTTCTTGAATTCTCTGACTATAGAAATTTTTAAATTGAGAGGTGTGAGTCTCCTAAATTTATTCTTCATTTTAAAGATTATTTTGACCATTTTGGATCCCTTGCATTTCCTTATGAATTTTAGAATCAGATTGTGAATTTCTGCAAACAAGTTCACTAGGATTTTGATAAGAACTTTGTTAAATCTGTATATCAATTTCAAGAGCACTATCACCTTAACAACCACTGAGCATGTCTTTCCATTTATTTGTTTTGTTTGGGTTTTTTTTCAACAGTATTTTGTAGATTTCTGTGTACAGGACTTACACTTGTTTTGTTAAATTTGTTCTTATTGTTAAGTGTTTCTGATGCTATTGTGAATGGAATTGATTTTCCAATTTCATGTTATTATGTTTATTGTTAGTGCACAGAAAGACAGTTGTTTTTGTATATTGATCTTACAATCTTGCTGAATTTATTTATTCCTTCTGATAGTTTGCGTGTGTGTATATATATGTACATATATGTATATACGTACATATATATGTATATATATACAAAATCATGTCATCGGTGAGACAAGATGACTTTGTTTCTTCCTTTCCAATATGGATGCCTTTCATTTTTGTTGTTGTTGTTGCCCAAACTAGAACATTTGTTATAATGTACAGTAGAAGTGACAAGAATGTACTTCCCTAATAAGGGATATTTCTTGCTTCTGATCTTAGGGGGAAATAATTCACTCTTTCAACATTAAATATGATATTAATTGTAGAGTTTTAAATAATGCCCTTCATCAGGTTAAAAACATGTTCCCTTCTTTTCCTAGTTTGTTGAACATTTTTATGAGCATTTTATGAATGGGCATTGGATTTTGTCAGATGCTTTCTCTGTGTCTACTGGGATAACCTTGTGATTTTTATTTTAATTATATCAATATGATATATAGCATTGCTTTTTTGGTATTAGATAGTCTTGCACTCCTCGGATAACTCCTGCTTGGTAATGTTGTATAAAATTTCATTATGTGTTGCTGGATTTAGTTTTCTAGTATTTTGCTGTGGATTTTTCATCTATATTTGTAATAGATACTGGTTTTTTCTTTTTTTCTTTTTTCTTTTTTCTTTTCAGTGATCCAATATTCATTGTTTATGCACCACACCCAGTGCTCCATGCGGTACATGTTTTTTGTTTGTACCAGGGTAAGAGAGTGGTGGACTGATTATAGTTCTTCTTCTTTTTTTTTTTTTAAGATTTTATTTATTTATTTGACAGAGAGAGAGAGAGATACAGAGAGAGAGGGAACACAAGCAGGGGGGGGTGGGAGAGGGAGAAGCAGGCTTCCTGCTGAGCAGAGAGCCTGATGTGGGGCTGGATCCCAGGACCCTAGTATCATGACCTGAGCCAAAGGCAAACGCTTAATGACTGAGCCACCCAGGTGCCCCTGATTATAGTTCTTAAACAGTTCTTTTTAGTACTTAAGTTCATTGGACCTGGGGTTTTCTTTGTAAGTTTTTTAAACTACTAATTCCATCTCTACTTGTAATAGGTCTATTCAGATTTCCACTTTTTTAGTCAGTTTTGATGGTTTGGTTCTTTCTAGAAATATATTGGCATGTAGTTCATAGTATTTCTCTTTTTCCTTTTTTTTAATTTCAAGTTTTTATTTAAATTCTTGTTAGTTAACATATAGTGTAATATTGGTTTCAGGTGTATAATATAGTGATTCATATAACTTACACATAACACTGAGTGCTTATCACAACAACTGCCCTCATTAACACCCATGACCAGTTTAGCCCATTCCCTGCCCACTCCCCTCCATCAATCCTCAGACTATAGTTAATAGCCTCTTATGGTTTAACTTCCTTTCTCTTTTTTTTCTTTCTTCCCCTATGTTCATCTCTTTCCTTTCTTAAATTCCACATATGAGTGAAATCACATGGCATATGTCTTTCTCTGATTTGTTTTGCTTAACATAATGCACTCTACCTCCATGCATGTTGTTGCAAATGGCAAGATTTCATTCATTTTGATGGCCAAATAATATTCCATTGTATATATATTATTTATATATATTATATATAGAAGTATAATATGTTTATATATAGATATATAAATATAAATAACATTCCATTATATATTTTATATATACACACAGATTATATATATGTGTGTGTGTATGTATGTATATATATATATATATATATATATATATATGTATGTATATGCCACACCTTCTTTATCTATTCACCAGTTGATGGGCATTTGGGCTTTTCCAATAATTTGGCTATTGTTGATAATGCTGCTATAAACATCAGGGTGCATGTGTCCCTTCAAATCAGTATTTTTGTATCCTTTAGGTAAGTACCTAGTAGTGCAGTTGGTAGGTCATAGGGTTGTTCTATTTTTAACTTTTTAAGGAAATTCCATACTGTTTTCCAGAGTGGCTGTACCAGCTAGCATTCCCACCGACAGAGTAAGAGGTTCCCCTTTCTCTGCATTCTTGCCAACACCATTGCTTCTTGTGTTGTAAATTTTATCCATTCTGACAGACGTGAGGTGGTATCTCATTATAGTTTTGTATTTCCTTTTAATAGTCTCTTATTTCTGTCTTGTCAGTAGAGAAAAACCTTTAATTATTCCTAATTTTAGTAATTTTAATTTTCTGTTTTTCTTGTTAAGATTTGGTAGGAGATTAAGTTTGAATGGGATTGGTGCTAATTTTCTGTTTTGTTTTTTTTTTCTTTCCTTTAAATGATAGGTGCAATTCAGTAGTGAAGCTATCTACTAGACTTTTCTTTTTTGGAAGGTTTTTGATTTACTGATTCAATCTCACAATAAATCTATCGAGTCTATTTCTTCTTGAGTCAGTTTTGGTGATCCGTGTATTCTAGGAATTTGTCTATTTTATTTAGATTATGTAATTGTTGGTGTATTATTATTTATAGTGTTCTTTCAAAATCTTTTAAATTTCTTTAAAGTTGGTAGTAATGTCTCCACTTTCATTTCTAACTTTAGTTATTTGTATCTTCCTTCATTTTTCCTAGTTAGCATAGGTAAAGATTTATTGATTTTATTGTTAATTTCAAAGAACCACCTTTTGCTTTAATTTAATTTCTCTTTTTTTCTATTTTCTATTTCATTTATCTCTGTCTGATTTTTATTATTTTCTCCTTTCTACTGGATTTAGGTTTAGTTTCTCCCTTTTCTGATCACTTGAGGTGTTGACTTAAGTTGTTGATTTGAGATTTTTATTTATTTTTAATATAAGCATTTTTAGACATAAATTTCCCTTTAGCCCCACTTTGGCTTCATATGGTAAGTTTTAAAATTTCTATTCATTTTAATTCATCTCAAACTATTTTCTAATCTCCACAGTAAATTTTTCTTTGACTTATTTGTTGTTTAAGAGTGTATTTACTTTACACACAGTTCTGAATTCTGCAGTTTTCCTTGTATTATTGATGTGTAGCATTTCCATTGTGTTTTAAGATATTTTATAGATTTTAATCTCTAGACTTTTATTGAGAATTGTTTTATATACTCGCATGGTCTAACCTGAAGAAGGTTCTATGCGTACTTCAGAAGAATGTGTATGCTGAAGTTGGATGGAGGCTACTCTGTATATCTGTTTAGTTTAATACAGTGTTCTTGAAGTCCTCTATTCCTCACTGATCTATCTCGATGGTCAGTCCATTATTGGAAGTGGTGTATTGAAATACAGAACTATCTATTTCTCCCTTCAATTTTGTCAGTATTTGTTTCATATGTTTTGGAGCTCTGTTGTTTGGAGCATGTATGTTTATATTTTTTCTTTATGAATTATCTCTGTTAATATATAATGTCCCTCAGTCTCTTGTAACAGTTTTTTATTTAAAGTCCATTTTGTCTAATATTAGTATAAACATCCAGTTCTCTTGGCTGTGATTTGCATGCGATATCTTTTTTCCACCTTTACACTTTTAACATATCTTTGTCTATGTACTTAAAATGAGTCTGGTCCTTGCAGCATATACTTGGATCATTTTTTTATTGATATGCTATGGCAAATCTGTCTTTTAATTATGACTTTAATACATGTAAAGTGATTATTGACAATGAAAGACTTCTACAATTTTACTATTTATTTCTATATGCTTTATACCTGTTTTCTTCCTCACTTATTTCTTTTTTTTCCTATTTTTTATTATGTAATATTAGTCCATACAGTTTCTTACTTCTTTCTAATAATCCTCCTTTCTGATTGAGTTGTGTATGTGTGTGTGTGGTGTAGAATTTTTATTTTTTCTTTATTTCATTTTTAGCACATGTTCATGTTTCTTGGTTATTTTCCTAGTGGTTACTGAGGGCATTAAAGATGAAATGCTAACTTTATAATAATCTACTTCGAATTGGTACCAACTTATCTTCAAAATATACATGAAAGCTTCTCCTATTCAGCTCTGATTCCTCTTTTATGTTATTGTGACAAATTACATCTCTTTTTTTTAACACCTTAATTTAATTTTATTTTTTCAGTGTTCCAAGTTTCATTGTTTATGCACCACACCCAGTGCTCCATGCAATACATGCCCTACTTAATACCCACCACCAGGCTCATCCACCTCACCACTTCCCTCCACTCCATAACCCTCAGTTTGTTTTTCAGAATCCGCAGTCTCTCATCTTTCATCTCCTCCTCCCATTTACCCCAATTCACTTTTCCTTTCCTTCTCCTAATGTCCTCCACTTTATTCCTTATGTTCCACAAGTGAGACCATATAATAATTGACTTTCTCTGCTTGACTTATTTCATTCAGCATAATCCCCTCCAGTCCCATCCATTTTGATACAAAAGTTAGGTATTCATCCTTTCTGATGGCTGTGTAATATTCCATTGTATATATGGACCACATCTTCTTTATCCATACATCTGTTGAAGGGCATCTTGGCTCTTTCTACAGTTTGGCAATTGTGGACATTGCTGCTAGGAACATTGGGGTACATATGGGCCTTCTTTTCACTACATCTGTATCTTTGGGGTAAATACCCAGAGTCATAGGGTAGCTCTATTTTTAATTTTTTGAGGAATCGCCACACTGTTTTCCAAAGTGGCTGCACCAACTTGCATTCCCGCCAACAGTATAAGAAGTTTCCCCTTCCTCCACATCCTCTCCAACACTTGTTGTTTCCTGTCCTGTTGATTTTGGCCATTCTAACTGGTGTAAGGTGGTATTTCAATGTGGTTTTGATTTGAATTTCCATGATGGCTAATGATGATGAACATTTTTTCATGTGTCTATTAGCCACTTGTATGTCTTCTTTGGAGAATTGTCTGTTTGTGGCTACTGCCCATTTTTTGACATGATTATCTATTTTTTGGGGTGTTGAGTTTGAGCAGTTCTTTATAGATCTTGACTATCAGTTCTTTGTCTATAGTGTCATTTGTGAATATCTTCTCCCATTCTGTGGGTTGCCTCTTTGTTTTGTTGACTGTTTCCTTTCCTGTGCAGAAGCTTTTTGTCTTGATGAAGTCCCAAAAGTTCATTTTTTCTTTTGTTCCCTTTGCCTTTGGAGACGTGTCTTGAAAGAAGTTGCTGTGGCTGATGTTGAAGAGGTTACTGCCTATGTTCTCCTCTAGGATTTTGATAGATTCCTGCCTCATATTGAGGTCTTTAATCCATTTCGGGTTGTCTTTGTGTATGGTGTGAGGGAATGGTCGAGTTTCATTCTTCTATACATAGTTGTCCAATTTTCCCAGCACCATTAATTGAAGAGACTGTCTTTTTTCCACTGGATATTTTTTCCGGATTTGTCAAAGATTATTTGACCATAGAGTTGAGGGTCCATATTTGGGCTCTCTATTGTGTTCCATTGATCTCTGTGTTTGTTTTTGTGCCATGCTGTCTTGGTGATCACAGCTTTGTAACATAGCTTGAAATCAGGCAACATGATGCTCCCAGCTTTGTTTTTCTTTTTCAATATTTCCTTAGCGATTTGGGTTCTTTTCTGGTTCCATACAAATTTTAGGATTGTTTGTTCCAGTACTTTGAAGAATGCCAGTGGAATTTTGATTGGGATGGCATTGAAAGTATATATATATATATATATATATATCTTCTGTA
>LNAC01002241.1:9111-26552 GCA_002007465.1 Ailurus styani | reverse complement strand
TGGCAAATTGGGAATACAGCAGTGAGTGAGGGGAGGCCTGGCTTTGTAAGTGCGAGGGGGGTGAGGACAGGTTCACAGAAGTCATACCTGAGCTGAGTCTAGAGGAGGTGCAGCAGTTGGCTTTAACCCACTGAGCCACCCAGGTGCCCAAAGCGAAATTTCTGAAGGAGAAACAGGGCTATGTGTATTCCTAACACTAGTAAATTTATACAATTTATACTTATATATAATATATTTCTATATCTGTATTAATAATAATGCCAATTCTCTGTAACTGAATACATGAATAAACTATTTGTCAATCTGGAGGTGAGTCAAACATAGGAAGAGCTGGGCTTCCTTTTAGCCACCCCCTCACAGTTGAAGAGCTCTTCCACACAAGGAGTGTGAATCTAAAGGTCCATCAATAATGAGGATGTGACTTAGCTATAGAGCAAGGAGAAATTTCTAGCCACATTCCTCCTGGAGGGTTGAAGGAGCCCTTCACAACCCCATGCAGGGGGGAATAAGCCAGAGGCTGCACAATGAGGCTACAGTACAATAAGGATGCTGCCTGGAGGAATGCCAGGTGAATAGAGCCAGTTTTGCTCTATCTCGAAACCCTGCAGCCTTTCAGATGGAAGCAGCTGTGGTAAATGGAAAGTTATCTACATTAAGCATTCATCTGTACTTTACAAGGACTCATAGGGCTAAAAACGTATCATGACCAAATGTAGCCTTATTTTTTTTCCCATAACACCAATAATTAGATGCTATGTTAATATTTAAATTTAAACAGTCCCCAAATAAATTTCACATGTTGCCTGGGAGTCACTGTAGTACCTTTACAGAGAGGTTATGTTTCCCCTGAGTGACTCTAGCTGAGGCATGGTATAGAGCTCACAAACTGACCAAGGCAGGACACGTTGCACAAGATGCTATTTCATCAGCAAGGTCTGAATTTTCACAGTAGCTAACACTTTGTGAGCTGTTTATAAATTGGCTAATATTACCAAATTTCTTTCTTAACTTTGGAAAATTATTTCAAAATATACATGGGGCTTCTATTCAGCACATTAACAACTAGCCCTTTGACTTGTAATACTATTTTTTTAAGGGAAACTACTATATTAGCTTTCTATTGCTGCTATAACAAATTACCATGAACTTAGTGACTTAAGACAACATACGTTTATTGTTCACTGCTCTGGAGACTAGAAGTGTAAAGCATTTGGCAAGATTGTGTCTCTTTCAAATTCTCTAGAGAAGAATATTTCTTTGCCTTTTCCAGCTTCTACAGGATGTGTGTGTTCCTTGGCTCATGGCCCTGCATCACTCTTTCCATCATCACATCTCATTCTTTGACTCTGACACTCTTGTTTTCTTCTTAAAGTAGCCTTATGATTACATTGGTATCAAACCCAGATAACCCAGGAAAATCTTCCCATCTCAAGAGCCTTAATCCCATCCTTATCTGAAAAATTCCTTTTGCTCTGATAGATAGGAAGGATTAGAACATGACCATCTTTGGTGGTTATTTTGCCTACCA
Source organism: Ailurus styani (assembly GCA_002007465.1). NCBI lineage: Eukaryota > Metazoa > Chordata > Mammalia > Carnivora > Ailuridae > Ailurus > Ailurus styani. Next base: position 25,024 of record LNAC01002241.1, on the reverse strand, counting down.
CAATCTGTCTTCTGGTCCTCCCCAAAACTCATGTCTTCCCCACAAACAAAATCTATTAAACCGCATCCCAGTATCTCCAAATGTCACAACTCATTACAGCACTGAATTAAAGACCATAATCTCAACAGCTCAAAAATTCCAAATATCATTATTGGAGTTAACTAAATAAGCTATGCAAGGTAATCGGGGTATGACCTACCCTGAGGCACAATTCCTTCCCGTTTGTAAATTTGTGGAACTCAAGAAACAAGTTTCTGCTTCCCAAATCAGACATATGATAACAGTTACAAATATTCCCATTTGAAAGGGGAGAAAATGTCAGGGGAAAAAATGAAGCACTCTTCCCTCTGTGTTCTTTTCAGTCCAAATTGGCTGTGCTTCTTCTGGTATAAAATTCTCAAACGTTTTGTAGGTGTCTCGAGAGTTCACACCACTAGACAAGAGGCTCCTACTTAAATCTTTCATGAATAATCTAATCTTATTGCTGGCTTTTGCTTACAAGGTTGAGTAGTCCCATGAGTCACATACGGAATCTCAAAGAGTCTACTGTGTAACTGAATACTCTGACCTTTTGATACTTTTGAGTCATTAGCAAAGGTTTGTCCAACTATGCCCTTATGTTTATTTTAAGAGCATTCTTTCCTGACAGTTAATCTCCTCTAATTATACCACCTTTTTGCAACCTGGATAGACTGAGAATTTCCCAGATCAATCCTGGTCCCTTTAGGTTGGCAGTTCTTCCTTCATCTTATCTTTTTCTTTTCTTTCTTTTTTTTTTTAAAGATTTTATTTATTTATTTCACAGAGGGAGAGAGATCACAGGAGGCAGAGAGGCAGGCAGAGAGAAGGGGGGGGAAGCAGGCTCCCCACTGAGCAGGGAGCCTGATGCGGGCCTCGATCCCAGGACCCTGAGATCATGACCTGAGCCGTAAGCAGAGGCTTTAACCCACTGAGCCACCCAGGCGCCCATCATCTTATCTTTTTCTTCTCACATTTTGCATCAGGAAGAAAACAGGCCACAACTCTAACACTTTGCTTGGAACTCTCATGTAAGTATCAAATTTCATTATTGTATCAGTTGCATATAACACCCAGAATTCTTTCTGGGTTCTCTGGGGAAGAATCTGTTCCCTGCCTCTTCCAACTTCTAGAAGCTACCCGCATTCCTGAGTTCATGGCCACATTGCTCTGATCTCTGCTTCTCTCATCACATCTCCTTTTCTGACCCTGATATACCTGCCTCGCTTTCAAAAGAACCCTTGTGATTATAATGGGCACATCTGGATAAACCAGGATAATCTAATGTGTCCCAAGGTCCTTAATTCAATCACATCTGTAAAGGTCCTTTGCCACTTAAAGTAAAGTATAAGTTTGGGAGTGTGGAGAGTTAGGACATGGGCATCTTTGTAGGACCATTTTTCTACCTGCCACCACCATACCTTCTGCTGCACTGATGTCATATTTCCATGTAAGTGAAGAAGGATCAAATCTGAAGAGATTATTTTTTTTAAGATTTTATTTATGTATTTGTCAGAGAGAGAGCACAAGCAGGCAGAGTGGCAGGCAGAGGCAAAGGGAGAAGCAGGCTCCCCGCTGAGCAAGGAGCCCAATGCGGGACTCAATCCCAGAACCCTGGGATCATGACCTGAGCCGAAGGCAGAGTCTTAACCCACTGAGCCACCCAGGCGTCCCTGAAGAGATTATTGAGTAGACATCTGGAGACTAAGCCCCTTTTCACACTTATCAACTTTTTTTTTTCCCCCAGAAAATAAAAGCGGCTGTTATTTTCTTTCTTATTCAAATGGGAAACTGGATCAGAGAAGTTAGGCCATTTTACAAAATTTACAGTTAGTTAATGACAAAGCTACCTTAGAATTTGACTGTTTTAACCATCTTAAAGTGTTCTGCACTGTGAAGTTGCCCCTGGTCAAGCAGAGAGTTCTCTAGTGAGTTTAGGACCCTAAACCCTTGATTGGTTATTTAATATATAGTGATATATTTTATCATGATATATATGATAGTGATCCAAGTTGAAGCAAGTAGTTTATCTCACAAAATGCCCTTTCCTGACCCTAAAACTAAAATATTGTTGAAAATTGGGACAAGTGTTTCAATAAGTTAATGCTTGAATGTCTTAACAGAAATGGGAAGCATAATAGAAATTTGACCTCCAGGGGAAAAAAATGCTGAATTCTTGGATCTACCAGTAATTCAGTGAAGTTTTTCCATAAGGCACATTTCTTAACCTTTTAGGTTTTATTTCCTTCATCTGAAAAGTGAAAGTTTCTAGTAGGTGGCCTGGCTGGCTCCTTTGAGCTATGACAATCTATTATTCCTTAGAGTGCTTTGATCTCAATTCTGTATGAAGGAGGTTGGTTGTATTATCAAGGCATGCTACATTTCAGGGAACCCGTCAATGGAAGTCTTCGTCTTATCTAGGGATATTTTTTTTGAGTATTATAAAAGCATAGGCCATTTTTGAAATGTTCAAAGAGATCAAAAATTTAAATGTTGTTCCCCTACTGAGGCTGAAACATTTGCTATTAGGGGATTTGGCTGAATAATACATTCATCCTTTAGAAGAAAGATGCTATCATAGATGTATATTTTTCCAGTGTTTGGAATTCTACTTCTAAGGATGTCTGTTAAAATGGGGGAACAATCCACGAGGCTTTAATGATAGCACTTATTGAGAGGGTAATTGTAGAATTACTATCTTTTTTTAATGTTTTTACTGGAATTATTTTTTCTTTAAACATATACTTTTTCTCAGGTCCAGCTATATTCTGTCCACTGGTCTCTTCCCAATATCACTAAACCCTCTGCTCCTGCAGCTATATGCTGCAAGCAGACTCCTTAATGTATAACCCTTATCATCTTTAAATGTCAGCATAATAGCTTTCAGTAGGTAACCAGCTCTCAGGGCCAAATAGCCAGAATAAAGCTGGACATGAGATGAACTGAGTAAGAATTGAGACCACCTTGACAGAAAGGAAGACTTCTCATCCCTCTTGTAAATACATGGTGTTGGCCAAGAAAGAAGGAGGGCATGAGGAAAAGGGGAAAAGCCAGGAGTGGGCAGTGTGCCCAAGGTGGGAGGTCAAGTCTCTGTGAGGGGAACTTCTCTGACAAGTAGGGGCAAACAATAGAAATGTCAGGTGGCAGTGCCTCTAGTGGCCATGAAAATGGAAGCAAAGTACCACCATGAGCACAGAGAGAAGAGGAATTAACCATGATTCACGACACTGTCAAGGACACAGCCAACACATCTGGCTTCAAGTCAGCCTCCAGACCCTGTAGACAGTAGAGTGTTCCCTGGGGCACAGAAGCTCATGTATGAGCTGGCAGACATGGCTGTGTCTAGAGAGAAGCTTCCTCCATAGAGAAACCATCTCCACATTACCCTGATGATGGGAGTGGGGCCCATAAAGTTGTCAACATTTTGGGAGGGCAACTTGAAGACTGCAGTGCTGGGTCTGCGGTTCAAGTGTGCAGTACCCGTGGCTGGGTTAAGACAGTCAGGATCACCTGAAGCGTCCCCACTTACACCCTACCTCACACTGCTCCCATGGCCAGAGCCCAGGGTTGTCCTTACACCTGCATCCATAAACTGTTTGAACAGAGGCTGTAGACCAGCACAGAAGCTCCAAATCAAAACTGTTCTCTTTTAAACTCCTGCAACACTGCTGTTTTGTGTGCTTATTCTCACATCTATTGCTTTGTACCTGGCATTGCAGGTTTATATATACTTCCTATCTTCCTACTAAAAATTTTCTTCTGAAGAAAATGTTTGATTTTCTGAGCTCACTGTGAATTTATTGTTGAAAACATTTTTGACTCATTTAAGTTCTTTGTCCACTATTTCCTTTACTTCAAAAATTTCTTAAACTTGCTAACAAACAGATAAAGTTAACATTATTTTCTTTTGTGTTGGCTGAATGCTCTCTTCACAGGCTGTGATTTTTAAGTCATAATTTCCTTAATTCTAATAAGTTAATACCTTATCCACTTCATGGTCTCTACTAATAGTCCTTTTATATAATTTATGTTTGAAGAAATCCATAGCAGATTATTTATGAGATAAAACAATCTAAAAGTCTAACAATAATTGCTTTAATATATATCCATTATTATGTTATTTGTCATTATACATAGTTGATTTGTTATACATGTTATATTATATATGTGTATTATATATACTATGTTATATAATATGTGTATATAATATATATTATATATTATATATAACATAATATATAATATGTGTATATAATATATAATATATGTAACATATGTAATGTATGTATATACACATACATATACCCTACACATCTGTATCCTAGAATTAAATAATTCATCTTTTAAAGTCATGATTATGTAGAGATTTTCACATGGGAAGTACTCTGTTCCTAATGTTAGGTATATGAAAGACTGAATTTTGTATACCAAGAATAAAAAGAAAATACATGTACATGTCAGAAAACTGGACAAAATTTACCAGGTAAAATTATAAGTGAAATGGTATCTATTTGTAGTTTTCTCCTTTACAATTCTCCTGTACATTCTCATATCTTTCTATGAAAATATACAGTGTATCATTTTAAATACCAACTCCCTACCTGATTGTGATACTTGGTGCTGTGTTCTAGGCCATGTGCACTTTTAAGCATTACTCCCTCCTTGGGGGAATGGTGCCTCAAACCAGAGGCAGCAGATGATTTCTTCTCTTTGATGGACACAGACCTTTCTTGTACTGGCTCATATTTTTGTGTCATTCATTCAGAAGATACATACATTAACTACTCTGTCTGAAGTCATCAAGTGTGAATTCTGTGCCCAATTTAATAGCAAAGGTTAATCTGTTTTAACAGGAGGAAGTAGTGAAGACAAAAATGAGTGCTTTTACATTTTTATTCTCACCCTGGGCACAGAGCCAAGATCCAGATTCAATATAAGAGGGAAGGCCCTATAGTGCTAATATCATGTCGAATTATTATTTGTCTAAAAATGTAATTATAACATCTGTTTAAAGGTGAATGTTTTATATTATGATTTCATTCTGTATAATTCATTTTAAATAGTAGAATAAGAAACTTAAGAAACAGATTAACACGTTAATGAAATTTAGATTCACTACCTAATTAGTAAAGTCTGTAGAGGAATAAAAGCAGGACAGTGTGGCAATGTTGGAAGTGTACAGAACCCATTACCCTTAGGGTGTGGTGGTGGACATGCCATTACGGAGCTACAGCAGTCAGGGGCCTGCATTCGAATCATAACTCCACGATTTAATAGTTCTACATCCTTGTCCTGATCCTTTAATATCTGTGCATCACTCTCCTGCCTTGTGAACTGGGATATTAACAGCAACAAATCTCCTGAAGCTATTCTGATTAGATGTGTTAATGCAGCTAAGTACTTAACACAGTGCCTGGCATAGATCTGGTGGATATTATGTCCATTACTGTTTGAGTCATTGGTGACAGTGGTCATAGACGGAGGTAGTATTATCTGAAAGACCAGGCTTGGATTAAAAACAATTAGGTTGTTCCGGAAGATTGTTCTCATAACACTGTTTCACCTCCTCTTCAGTGTCATGTCATCAGTCCAGTACCCAATAATTGTAGCCAGCTTCTGGTCAAAATTTGGACTGAGCATTTATTACACATTTATATTTTTCAAGCTTATAAACTATTTTAGAAAAAACATATATTTTTAGCCTCGTCAAAGGAAGTCTTTTAGATTACTCTGAATAAGGGATGGGAAACGAAAAATAAATCATTTTTAAAGGAATCTAAAAATTGCTTTACACGTGGTAATATATGTAACAGACACACACATAGAGCCACAGAACTGAGTAGATTTGACTTAACCCTTATTGCGAAATGATATCCGTCTTCAGTGCAAACCTATGTAATTTGATGAAACAGTTTAGACAATTTCATGAAATATGGTAATTAAAATAATGAGTGACATACTTCACATGGCTTTATGGAACATGGTGGCTGCTCCATAAATAGCCAGAATTGGCGAGGCATTTAAGTGTCTTCATCTCTTACTTTTCAGCTTAACCATCTCTGCAGAGTGCCCGATGCAACTCGAGGATTTCCCGATGGATGCCCATGCTTGCCCTCTGAAATTTGGCAGCTGTAAGTTATTTTCACAAGTAAGAACCATGGATAAACTTTCGAGGTTATTTCCACATTCATTCAGAATTTAGGGTCCATAGGTGAATAAGTACAATATGGTCGCAGTCTGCTCGAGAAGATTGGAATGCTATGGATTACTTTGTCCTCACAGACTAGTTTCCTTGTCTGTAACTGAGAGATTATGAGCAGAAGCACAAACCATCTAGAATATGATCCTGGTGAAGTGTTTCCAGACCTTCACCTGGCAGTTCTTTCTTGTTTTCACTTCTCCGGTTGCAGGTTGCCTCCTGCAAGAGGCCAACCTTGAAGACCACTTTCCAATACCCAGCCAATATCTTTTCTCTTGCATAGTAGTCATTTCTGCCTTAACACACTTCTAGAGTGTTCATGAGAGCAATGACATTGTCATAGTCACCCTTTCACTACTCACTTTGTACATATTGGACATATTGTACATATTGGGAAATATGTTGCTTGAACAAATAATTATCCATTAGGTTAACATCTCTCTAATTCTAGTAGAAATTCTTGAATTCCAGCCATTCCAGATAGTGGAGTGATGACACTGGTCCCAACATGTGCCTGCACCCTCATCCTCACTTCTGAGATGTTGGAAGGCAGGGTTAAAACCAAACTGTTCCCTTCTTTCTTTATTTTATCCACTTGTGCTCAGGCTATGTGAAGTTTCATTTTTGAAATCAGAAGAACGTGCTCTTTGAGATTGAACATCAGGTTTGTATTAATGTACTACAATTTTATAATCGATGAACCAATATTGTTACATTATCATTAATTATGGTCCATAGTTTATGTTAGGGTTCTCTCCTGTGTTGTATATTCTATAGTTTTTGTTTTTGTTTTTGTTTTTGTTTTTGTTTTTAAGATTTTATTTATTTATTTGACACAGAAAGAGAGATCAGATCACAAGTAGGCAGAGAGGCAGGCAGAGAGAGAGGAGGAAGCAGGCTCCCCACTGAGCAGGGAGCCTGATGCGGGCCTCGATCCCAGGACCCTGAGATCATGACCTGAGCCAAAGGCAGAGGCTTTAAACCACTGAGCCACCCAGGCGCCCTATTCTATAGTTTTTCATAAATGTATAGTGACATGCATACACCATTATATTATCATACGAAGTGGTTTCACTGCCGAAGGAGTCCTTTATACCCCACTGATCCACCCTCCCTTCCTTCAATCCCTTAATCAACTGATCTTTTGACTGTATCCATAGATTTTCCTTTTCCAGAATGTCATACAGTTGGCATCATATAGTATGCAGCCTTGTCAGATTGCTGTTTTTACTTGGTAATATGTATTTATGGTTTCTCCATGCCTTTCATGGCTGAAAAACGTATTTCCTGTTAGTGCTGAGTAATAGTTCATTGTTTGGTTATACCATAACTTATCCATTCACCTGCTGAAGGACATGTTGGTTGCTTCCAGGTTTGGGCAATTATGAAGAAAGCTGCTAAAAACATCTGTGTGCAGGTTTTTGTGTGGACATACATTTTCAACTCCTTTGATTAAATATCAAGAAGCAACAATGGTTGATGATATAATATGAATATGTTTAGCTGTGTAGGAAATCAACAAATTGTCATTCCCACCAGCAAAGAATGAGAGTCCTTCTTGCTCCACATCTTTATCAGCATTTGGTGTTATCAGTATTCTGGATTTTATCTATTCTAATAGGTGTGTAATGGTATCTTAATTTATAATATCCTTGTGACATCTGATACTGAATAGCTTTTATTTTTTATTTTTATTAAGTTCAATTAACCAACATATAGTACAACATTAGTGTTTGAGGTAGTGTTCAATGATTCATCAGTTGCATATAACACCCAGATCACGTGCCCTCCTTAATACCCATCACCTGGCTACCCCATCCCCCCATCCACCTCCCCTCTGAAGCCCTCAATTTGTTTCCCAGAGTCCAGAGTCTCTCATGGTTTGTCTCCCTCTCTGAGTTCTTCCCATTCAGGTTTCCCTCCCTTATCCTATGGTCCTCTACACTATTCCTTATATTCCACATATGAGTGAAAACATATGATTGTCTTTCTCTGCTTGACTTATTTCACTTAGCATAATCCCTTCTTGTTCCATCCATATCAATGCAAATGGTAGGTATTCATCTTTTCTGATGACTGAGTAATATTCCATTATCTATATGAATGACATCTTCTTTATCCATTCATCCATTGAAGGACATCTTGACTCCTTCCACAGTTTGACTACTGAATAGCTTTTCATATGTTTATTTGCCATCTGTTTATGGTGTTTTGGTGAGGTGTCTGTTCAGGGCGTTTGCTCATTTTTAGTCTGGTTGTTCGTGTTTTTATTATTTAGTTTCAAGAGTTCTTTGTATATTTTGTGTACCTGTTCTTTATCAGATATGTGTTTTGCAAATATTTTCTCCATGTCTGTAGCTTATCTCATTTTCTTAACTGTGTCTTCCATACAGAAAACATTTATAATTTTAATGAAGTCTAGCTTATGAATTCTTTCTTTAATGGATCATGTCTCTTAGGTATATAAAAACTAAAGTTATCTACATTTTCTTCTGTGTTATCACCCAGGAGTTTTATAGTTTTGCATTTTATGCATAGATCTGTGATCTATTTTGAGTTAATATTTTGTGAAGACACAAGGTCTCTGTCTCGATTCTCTCTCTCTTTTTTTTTTAATTTGCAGGTGGGTGTGTAGTCATTTCAGCACAATTTGTTGAAAAGACTATCTTTAATCTATTGTATTGCCTTTGCTCCTTTGTCAAAGATCAGTTGACTTGGTTCATGTGGGTCTATATTTGAGCTTTCTAGTCCGTTCCACTGATGTTTTTGCCTATTCTTTAGCCAATACTACTCTGTCTTGAGTAATATAACTTTATACTCAGTCTTGAAGTTGGGTGGTGTCATTTCTCTGGCTTTGCTCTTCTTCATGATTGTGCTGGCTATTCTTTTGCCCCTCCACATAAACTTTAGAGTCAGTTTGTTAATATCCACAAAATAACTTGCTGGGGTTTTTATTGTTATTGCATTTGATCTATAGATCAAGTAAGGAAAAACTGACACGTTAACATAAATTAAGCTTCCTGTTCATGAACATGAAATAATGCCATTTTTTAGTTCTTTGATTTCTTTCATTAGAGTTTTGTACTTTTCTTTATATAAGCCAGATTACCTTGGCCCAAAACCAAAGATATTACAAAAACAGCAAAACTTTGGATCAGTATCTCTCATGTATAGAGACACACAAAAAAATTTCTAACAAAGTAGTAGTATATTGGATTCAACAATAAAATGAATAATACACAATGACCAAGACCAAGTAGCTTATTCTAGAGATGCAAGACTGAGTTATAATCCACTATTTTAACATTCTAAACAAGAAAAGTAACATAATAGGGGCATCTGGGTGACTCAGTTGTTAAGCATCTGACTCTTGGTTTTAGCTCAGGTCTTGATCTCAGGGTTGTGAGATCAAGCCTCGTGTCAGGTTCTGCACTGGGTGTGGAGCCTTATTGGGATTCTCTCTCTCTCCTTTCCCTCTCCCCCTACCCTGCTCACACATTCTCTCTGTAAAAAAAAAAAAAGAAGAAGAAGAAGAAAAAAAAAAGAAGAAAAAAAGAAAAAAATCTTAAAAAAAAAGAAAAAAGAAAACAAACATAATTATATAAATTGATGCAGGGAAAGCTAACTTTCTTTCTTAGTTAGAAAGCTAACTCAGATAACTAGTAATAGATGGGACATCCCCAAATTTGATGAAGTACTTCTACAAACAAACAACTGCAATGAAAAACTATAATTATAATATTACACTTAATGTAAAAAAAAAAGAGACTGAATAGTTTTGTAAGACTGAAATAAGATATTGATGTCTGCTTTCACTACTTTTACTCAACATAAGGAAATTCTAGCCTGTGTAATAAAACAAGTAAGGGAAATAAAAGTGTGTAGATTAGAAAAAAAAGAAAGGGTTTTTTTTCTTGTTAATCTTTGTATCTTTTATTTCCCTGTCTTGTCTTAGTGCATTAGTTAGGACTTCCAATTTCCTGTCTAGTTGTTTCACACCAATTCTTGAGAAAGGTGGTGAAATCTCTAAATGTAGTTGTGCATTTGTGTATTTCCAATTTCAGTTCAATCAGTTCTTACTTCACATATTTTTCAGCTGTTATTTGGTGAATACACATTTGGGGTTGTTAGTTCTTCTTGGTGGATTTGTATATCCCTTTCTGTCTCTGGTAGTTTTCTTTGTTTGGAAGTCAGCCTGGTATCCACATGGCCACTCTTGCTTTCTTTTTGAATAATGTTTTAATGGTATTTATTTTTTCTTATTTTATTCTCAACACTTATATGTCATTATGTGAAAATAAGGTTCTTGTAGATGGCATATAGCTAGGTCAGATTTTTTATTAGCTGTCAGTCTTTCTCTTTTAATAGGTGTATTTTCATCATTTACATATAATGTATCTATTGATATGTTAGTGCTTAAGTCTGCCATTTTGTTTATTTTTGGTTTTGTTCTCTATTTTTCTCTTTTCTCTGTTTTCTTTTTTCTGCCTCCCTGTTGGTTAGCTGGACAATTACTATGATTATTGTATTATTATTAAATTTTTAATTACTTATAGTAATTTTTCAATACACTTTTTCCTCAACTTATGATGGGATTACATCTTAATAAACTCATTGTAAACTGAAAATGCATTTATTATACCTAATCTATAGAACATTATACCTTAACTTAGCTTACCTTAAATGTGCCCAGAACACTTATGTTAGCTGACAGTTGTACTATAATAATCTAGCACAAAGCCTATTTTATTATAAACTGCTGAATATCTCATGCAGCTTAGTGAATACTGTACAAAAATGAAAAACAGAATGGTTGCGTGGGCATAGAATGGTTGTAAATGTGTCAGTTGTTTGCCCTTGTGATCATGTGGTTGATTGGGAGTTGTGGCTCAGTGTCACAGCCCAGAACCACATATTGCTAGCCTGGGAAAAGATCACAATTCAAAATTTGGAGTGTGGTTGCTACAAAGGGCATATTGCTTTTGCGCCACCATGATGAAGAATAGTAAGTCAAACCATCTTAAGTTGGGAACTATCTGTGTATATTTTTGTACAGCTTTTTTAGTTGTTGCTGTAGTTGTTTACATACAGTTGACCCTTGGGCAACATGACAGAGGCACCAATGTCCCACACAGTTTAAAATTCATGTATAAGTTTTGACTCCCCAAAACTTAATTACTAATAGCCTACTGTTGACTGGAAGTTTTACCAATAACCTAAACAGTCAATTTATACATAAATTATATGCTATAGGGGCACCTGGGTGGCTCCGTGGGTTAAAGCTTCTGACTTCCGCTCAGGTCATGATCTCAGGGTCCTGGGATCCAGCCCCACATCAGACTGCCTGCTCAGCAGGGAGCTTGCTTCCCCCTCTCTCTCTGCCTGCTTCTCTGCCTACTTGTAATCTCTCTCTCTCTCTGTCAAATAAATAAAATCTTTTAAAAAATTATATGCTATAGGTATTATATACTGTATTCTTACAATAAAGCAAGCCAGGGAAAAGAAAATGTTAAGAAAATCATAAGGAAGAGAAAATACATTTACAGTATTGTACTATACTTATAAAAAAAACTATGTATTAGTGGACCTGCATGTTCATACCCATGTTGTTTAAGGGTCAACTGTATACATAACTTGTCAGAGTTTACTGGTGTCTTTATTTTAACAGATCAAATGAAGAATACAAACCTCACCTCCCTTTTATGTGCTTATTTTTCCATAATTATAATATAGTTGGGGATGTTCTTTTTGTACATCTAGAAACATATCAGAGAGTGCTGTAGCTTTTTGTTTGTTTTTTTTGTTTTGTTTTGCTTTTTAATTTTTTTAACATCTTAATTTTATTTTATTTTTTTCAGTGCTGTAGTTTTTATTTGAACTATCAAACTTAGTTTTACAAACTCAGGACAAGAAGGAAATTCTGTTATATTTACCCATATTTTTACTTACTGTGTTCTTTTTTTTTAAGTGTTCCAAGATTTCTTCTTTAAAACTAAGTTATTTTATAATAAAATAATAATAAAAATAACATGTTATAATATTTTATAATGACACTTATTTTATAACTGCTTAGCAAATTTCCTTTAGCCATTTTTTTAGGATAGGCTACTGGCAATAAATTCTCTGTTTTTCTTCATCTGAAAATATTTAGATTTTCCCCTTCATACCTGATGGATATTTTCACTGGATATATTCTATTCTGATAGTTCTTTGACACTTGAAAAATATGTTGATTTATTCTCGCTTCCTTGCTTACTGATGAGAAATCTGATGCCATTCAAATCATTTTTCCCTTATACTTAAGATGTCATTTTTCTCTGGTTGCTTTCAAGATTTTTTTCTTTGCCTTTAGTTTTCAGAAGTTTAAAAATGATATGTATTGATGTAGATTTCTTTGAATTTATCCTGCTTGGGCCTTGCTAATTATCTTGAATCTATAGATTTTTACCAAATTTAGAAGTTTGAGGAATTATTTTTTGAATACTTTTTCTGCCCCATCCTCTTTCTTTTCTTTTCCTGAATCCAGTGTCATTAATATTAGATCTTTTTTTTATTTATATATCCCCATAAGTTCTGAAGCTCTTTTCATTTTCTTGGGTTCTCTCCATTTTTCATATTATTTAATTTCTGTTACTTTATCTTGTGTTTACTAATTCCTTTTTTCCCCTCCATCCTGCTTATGAATTCGTGTATTGAGCTTTGTATTATGGTTATTGTATTTTTCAGTTCTATGAAGTTTAATTTGTCTGTCAGCTTGACTGGGTCATGACATGCCCAGGTATTTGGTCTGGGTGATGTTTTTTAGAATGATTTTGGATAAATTAATAGATTGAGTGAAGCAGATTGCCTTTCCTAATGTGAGTGGGTCTCATTCAATTAGTAGAATTCCTGAATAGAACAAAAAGGTTGAGCTTCCTATGATAAGGGGAAGCTCCTCTTACCTGACCGCCTTGATCAGTACCATTGGTCTTTTCCTGCCTTTGGATTCAAAGTGAAACATCAGCTCTTGGGTCTTTGGCCAGCCAGTTCTCAGATTGGAACTACACCATCAACTTTCCTGGGTGTCCCGCTTGCTGACTATTCCTCATAATATTTCTTTTTAGAAAAGAATATCTAGCTATGTTCTTTTGGTTCTATTTCTCTGGAGACTGATACATAGAGAAGCAGGTGCTGCTGTAACAAATATTTTTAAATGTGGATGTTTCAAAAAAAAAAGAAAAAAATGTGTAACTGTCTTTAGAACTGGATAATAGGTAGAGNAGTAGAATTCCTGAATAGAACAAAAAGGTTGAGCTTCCTATGATAAGGGGAAGCTCCTCTTACCTGACCGCCTTGATCAGTACCATTGGTCTTTTCCTGTCTTTGGATTCAAAGTGAAACATCAGCTCTTGGGTCTTTGGCCAGCCAGTTCTCAGATTGGAACTACACCATCAACTTTCCTGGGTGTCCAGCTTGCTGACTATTCCTCATAATATTTCTTTTTAGAAAAGAATATCTAGCTATGTTCTTTTGGTTCTATTTCTCTGGAGACTAATACATAGAGAAGCAGGTGCTGCTGTAACAAATATTTTAAAATGTGGATGTTTCAAAAAAAAAAGAAAAAAATGTGTAAGTGTCTTTAGAACTGGATAATAGGTAGAGAGGCTGGAGAGTATTGTGATGCATGATAGAAAAAGCCAACATTGCTTTTTCTTGGTGATTCTGGTGAAAGATCAGAAGGGAAAAGGAGAAGTGGAGAGAAAGCCTTCATCTTCTTAGAGAATCCATAAATAATCATGAACAGAATGCTGGTAGACATATGGTGTGAAAGTTCTTCTGGTGAAGTCTCAGTAGAAATGAGGGACAAGTTATAGGAAACTGGAGGAAAAGCAATTCTTTTTTTTTTTAAGATTTCATTTATTTATTTGACAGAGAGATAGAGAGCACACGTAGGCAGAGCAGAAGGCAGAGGGAGAGGGAGAAGCAGGCTCTCTGTGAAGCAGGGAGCCCGATGCGGGCCTCGATCCCAGGACCCTGAGATCATGACCTGAGCCGAAGACAGTGGCTTAACGGACTGAGCCACCCAGGCGCCCAAGAAAAAGCAATTCTTGTAATAAATTGACTAAATTTTGTCCAAAGCAGTTGGCTGAATTGTGTTCTAGTGTTTCATGGAAGGTAGAACTTGTGAGCAATGAAATTGGATATTTAGTTGAGATTCCTAAGCAAAGTGTTGAGTTCCTCATCATTGCTCATAGTAAAATATGAAAAGCAAGTGGTGAATTTGAGAAGGAATTATTAAGCCAAAGGGAATTAGAATATATAAAGATTTGGAAAATCTTTAGCCTGCCCTCTTGTGAAAAACGAGGAAGCTCGTTATGGAGAAAACACCAATGGTATGGCTGGACAATTACTTCATAAAATTGACACCCATGATGTTCACTGGCTGTCTCAGGAGAAACCAGGAAGAATGACTCCAAAGGCAGTTCAGAGATCATAAGGGCTGCCAGTACCATCACAGACCTCAGTTTCAAAGGACAGAACTGCCAACCCGCAGAGCTGTATGGCTCTCTTGAAGAAAGCCTTGACAGCAGCACCCCATAGAGCATTTGGGGTGATGCTGCTACCCCACTGACCCTGGAGGGCAGAGCACTGAATCAAAGGAAGATTCTCAGGCCTTAAGAATGTGCCTTGCTAGGTTTGGGATTTGCTTGGGATTCATCACCCCTTTCCTTCTGATTTCTTTTTTGGAATGAGAATGTCTATCCTCTGCCTGTCCCACCATAGTGTTTTGGAAGCACATAATTTGTTTGGTTTCACAAGCTTACAGCTGAAGAAGAATTTTGCCTCAGGATGAACTGAATCTCACCCATATCTGATTTAGATGATATTTAGATGAGACTTTGGGCTTTAGATATTGGAGTTGATTCTGGAATTAGTTAAGATTTTGATGCTATTGAGGTGGAATGGAAATATTTTGCATGCAAGAAGGACATGAATTTGAGGGGGGCAGTGGCAAAGTGCTATGTTCTGAATTGTGTCTCACCCACCTATTCCCATTTTGAAACCCCAATCCCCAATGTTACTGTGTTTGGAGACAGAGCACAATTAAGTGACAAACACTTAACACAGACAGAGATTAAGTGAAGTCATAAGGGTGGAGCCTGATCCAATAGGATTGGTGCCCTTAGAAGAAGAGGAAGGGGGAGCAATTTCTCTTTCTCTGTAAACACATGCAATGAGGAAAAGCCATGTGAACACATGGCAGAAAGGCAACCATTTGCAAGCCAGGAAGAGAACTCTCACCAGAAACAAATTTTCTGGCACCTAGGTCTTAGATTTCCCAGTCTCCAGATCTGTGAGAAAATAAATATTTAGTGGGGGGAATAGGGAAAAACACTTTTCCATTTTCCTGGAAGCAGAAGTCCCCTTACATGTGTTTTTATTTTTATCGATACTTCCTAGAGTTTGCTAAACCCCTTGAATTTCTAAATTTGTCTTTCATCAAATTTGAGGAATACTGGCCATTGTTTTTTCTGATATTTTTCTGTTCCATTCTCCTTTGTCCATCTGGAGTTTTTATTATATTCATTTTTTAAAGAATTGTTTTTGGGGCTCGTGGGTGGCTCAGTGGGTTAAAGCCTCTGCCTTCAGCTCAGGTCATGATCTCAGGGTCCTGGGATCAAGGCCCGTATCGGGCTCTCTGCTCCACAGGGAGCC
>LNAC01002240.1:39218-52096 GCA_002007465.1 Ailurus styani | reverse complement strand
GGACATGAGTTGTCAGAAGTCCTCAACACAGAACTGTTCCACTGAGTAAAGGATATCGAATTTCCCCTCGCCTTTCCTTCACACGTGGCTTTAAAGCTCCTTCGATTCTTAGCAGGAGAGATGCTCGTTCAAAGACTGTGTCTCTGCACGGTTGGCTTTAGAGGGAAGTGTATGGCACGTTCCTTATACTTCCCCACATCATACCCTTACAAAGGCATCCTTCCTCATGTAACAAGGTGTAAAGTGGAACAGTCATTCAACAAAGATTTCTCTCCCCGTTAGCGGTATATCATTTTCCTTAGTTTTTCATGTATATCACCAAACACGCTTCCAGCTGCGTGAAAGAAGATGTCAGCTGAGAGAAATACTCTCCAAACAGATGTTTGCCACCCCAGGCCTAGGGCACAGTTCTTTGCTTTCACAATTACATTTGAAAATGTCTCTATACCGTCAGGGAAATGATATTAGTGGGAGGATGGTTTCTGTACAGTGTAGTCGCTTAGGCCTAAAGAGGTCGGCCCTTTCCTTATGATTCAAACACGTAGGTTTCAAGGCACTTTTATTTTCTTGAACCACAGAGTTGGGTTGAAGTCCTGCTTGTCACAGACTTTGTCTTTCTCCTACTTAAGGGTAAGGTTCTACTGAGGCTTCCTCAGATGCATTTGAAACGCTCTGTCTTCCTGACACCAGGCCTGAGTTGTCAGAAGCCCTCCACACAGTGCTGTTCATCCGAGTAAATGATATTACTCTTCCATTGCTCTCTGTCACACGAAGCTTTGACGCTGCTTCAGTGCTTCCTAGAAGATATGGTTATCGATGACCACATCTTCACAGCGCTGACATTAGAAGGAAGTGTATGGCACATTCTTGAGGCTTCCTCGAATCNNGTATCCTTCTTCATATATATAGCTGAAAGATTCATTCAACACAGTTTTCTCTCCCAGTTAAGTGCATGGCGCTTTCCTTAGGCTGTCACGAGTACCAGGGAACTCACTTCCAGGAGCCTGTAGGCAGATAGCACCTGAAAGAAGCATTCTACACAATGGTTTTTCACCATCACAGGCCTAGGGCACAGTTCCAATTATTTCACAATTGCATTTGAAAAGGCCTGTACCCTCAGGGAAAGAACGTAGTGGAAGGACTATTTCTCTACAGTGTAGNTATTTCTCTAGAGTGTAGTGGCTTAGTCTTTCAGTGTTTGGCCCTTTCCTTATGATGCAACTCATAGGTTTCAAGACACGTTATTCTTCATGAATCGCAGTGTTAGTTCGATGTCCTGCTCACACAGACTTCTAACTCGGACTTTCGTGCACGGCTCTCCTGATGCTTCCTCCCATATATTTGAAAACTCTTCTGCTTTCATTACAGGGGACGCTAGCTGAGAAAATCCCTCCACACCAAGCTGTCTCAACTTTCTTTCCAGTTTGGCTTTGAAGTTCCTTCGATCGTTCCCTAGGGGTCTCGGTCGTTTGACAGTCTACGTCTCTACAGCGCTGTTCGTAGAGGCAAGTGTACAGCGTTGCCCTTCCTCACATCAAGCATTTGCAAAGATATTCTTNTCTCTTTATGCTTTTCAACCATAGCAGTGAAAAGTGTACCCAAGCCGTGGACCTAGATATTACTCGAGAGCAGCACTCTAAGCCACTTGTGTACTCTAGCACAGGCCTAAGGCAAATACATTTGTTCTCATGGTTCCAGGTGAATATGTTTCTTACATCAGGGAAGAAGATGCTAAAGGAAGAACTGTTTCTCTGATGTGTTGTTGTTTAAGATTTAGTGTTTAGCCCTTTCCTTTGTATCCAGAAACTTATTTTTCATGAACCATGTTAGCTCCAAATCGTGCTCGGCAAAGACTTCCTCCTTGGTCTTCTATGCTGGCCTCCTCAGAGGCTAATTCGCACACATTGGAAAACTCTTCTACTTCTTCACAGGGGACGAAGCTCTTTGAGAAAAGCCCTGCACACCGAGCTTTTTCCTCCGTGTAAAGGATTTCTGCTCTCCCTCAACTTTCCTTCACACTTGGCTTTGAAGCTTCTGGGAGGATTCCTAGATGGTCGTTCGATAGACAACGTCTCATCAGCTTTGGTGGAAGAAGGAAGAGAATGGCATGTTTCTTAGGTTTCCTCACATCATGAACTTGCAACGTAAACCTTCACGTGATAAAAGGTGTGTTGGTACATTCATTCAGCACAGACGTTACTCTCCCAGACAAGTGTATGACCTTATCCATATGCTTTCAGGGGCACAAGGGAAAACCTTACCTTCGGCGTGAAACGTGACATCAGAGGAGAGANCAACTTGTTTACTCCGACACAGACCTAGGGCACTTTCCTTATGCTTACAAAATTACATTTGCAAATGTTTCTCACCTCAGGGAAGAAGATGAGAAGAGCAGGTTGGTTTCTCTCCAGTGTTGTGGCTTCAGACTCAGAGTTAGGCCCTATTCCTGTTATTAAAGTTGTTTTCAGGACAGTTTTATGCTTCTTGCAAGATCAGTGCTATATCGAAGTGGTGCTTGGCAAACACTTCATTCTTAGACTTATGTTCAGGGCTCTGCGGAGGGTAACTCGCATACATTTGAAAACTCTTCTTCATTCATGCCAGGCGATGCTCGTTGAGAGACACCTTCCACATCAATCTTCCACAGTCTTTCTGCTTTCAACTGTAGCAGGGAATGCCACACCCTCTACGAGAAACCAAATTTGAGGCAAGGGAAGCATTCCCCTCAACTCGTTTACCTGTGCACAGTACTACGGCACTTTTCTTATGCTTTCGAAATGTCATTTGAAAATGCTTCTTAACCTCATAAAAAAAGATGTTAGTAGATGGACGGTTTCTCTGCAGTGTTGTTGCTTTAGATTCAGTGTTCGGCCCTTTCTTCTTACTCCACGGGTAGGTTACAAGACACTTTTTTCTTCCTNATTTTTCTTCCTGACTCACAGTGTTCGGTCGAAGTCGGAATGGGCGCAGACTATTTAGGCAGACTTTTTGGGTAGGGCTCTGCAGAAGCTTACTGGCATACATTTGAAAGGTCTTCTAGTTTATGATAGGGGACGCTAGCTAGGAGAAGCCCTCCAAACTGAGCCGTTCTTCTGTGCAAAGGATATCGGCTCGCCCTCAACTTTCCTTCGCACCTGGCTTTGAATCTTCTTTNAACTTTCCTTCGCACCTAGCTTTGAATCTTCTTTGATGTTTCCCAGAAGCGATGGTCAAGTCTCAACAGTGTTGGTGACAGAGGGAAATGTATGGCGTATGCCTTATGCTTCCTCACATCACACCATTGCAAAGGTATCCTTCTTCACGTAACAACATGTTAGCGGGTTGATTCATTCAGCACAGACTTCAGTCTCCCAGGTAAGTGTGTGGCATTCCCCATATGCTTTCCCGTGTACCAAGGGAAAACATACCCGCTGGCTGAAACAAGATACCAGGTGAGAATAACCCTCCCCACAATTATTTACTCCAGCACAGGACTAGTACGTTTTCATTAAGCTGTCACAATTTGTTTTGAATGTTTCTAATTTCAGGAAGGAAGATGCTAGCGGNAACATGCCTCCCGCTGCATGAAAGGAGATTTCAGCTAAGAGAAGCATTCTACCCAAAGGATATTCGCCACCACGGGACTAGGGCACTGTCCTCATGCTTTCTTTCATGGTTATATTTGAAAATGCCTCTGGCCCCAGGGAAGAAGATATTAGCAGAAGACCAGTTTCTCTCCAGGGTTGTGGTTTAAGTGTCAGTGTTCAGTCCTTTCCTTATTATTCAACGTGTAGGTTTCAAGGCGCTTTCATTCTTCAAGAACCACAGTGTTAGGTCGAAGTCATGCAGGACACAGACTTCATCTTTCTCTGAGTTAAGTGTAGGTGTCTCCCGAGGCTTCTCCGCATGCATGTGAAACCCTCTATCCTCCTGACACCGGACATGAGTTGTCAGAAGTCCTCAACACAGAACTGTTCCACTGAGTAAAGGATATCGAATTTCCCCTCGCCTTACCTTCACACGTGGCTTTAAAGCTGCTTCGATTCTTAGCAGAAGAGATGCTCGTTCAAAGACTGCGTCACTGCAGGGTTGGTTTTAGAGGGAAGTGTATGGCACATTCCTTAGACTTCCCCACATCATACCCTTACAAAGGCATCCTTCCTCATGTAACAAGGAGTAAACTGGAACAGTCATTCAAGAAAGATTTCTATCCCCATCAGCGGTATTTCATTTTCCTTAGTCTTTCATGTGTATCACCAAACACACTTGCAGCTGCGTGAAAGAAGATGTCACCTGAGAGAAACACTCTGCAAACAGATGTTTGCCACCCCAGGCCTAGGGCACAGTTCTTTGCTTTCACAATTACATTTGAAAATGTCTCTATACCGTCAGGGAAATGATATTAGTGGGAGGATGGTTTCTGTACAGCGTAGTCGCTTAGGCCATCAGAGTTCGGCCCTTTTCTTATGATTGAAACACGTAGGTTTCAAGCACTTTAATGTTCTTGAACCACAGAGTTGGGTTGACGTCCTGCTTGTCACAGACGTTGTCTTTCTCCTACTTAAGGGTAAGGTTCTATTGAGGCTTCCTCGGATGCATTTGAAACGCTCTGTCTTCCTGACACCAGGCCTGAGTTGTCAGAAGCCCTCCACACAGTGCTGTTCATCCTAGTAAATGATATTACTCTTCCATTGCTCTCTGTCGCACAAAGCTTTGACGCTGCTTCAGTGCTTCCTAGAAGAGATGGTCATCGATGACCACATCTTCACAGCGCTGACATTAGAAGGAAGTGTATGGCACATTCTTGAGGCTTCCTCGAATCACACAATTGCAAAGGTATCCTTCTTCATATATATAGCTGAAAGATTCATTCAACACAGTTTTCTCTCCCAGTTAAGTGCATGGCGCTTTCCTTAGGCTGTCACGAGTACCAGCGAACTCACTTCCAGGAGCCTATAGGCAGATAGCACCTGAAAGAAGCATTCTACACAATGGTTTTTCACCATCACAGGCCTAGGGCACAGTTCCAATTATTTCACAATTGCATTTGAAAAGGCCTGTAGCCTCAGGGAAAAGAATGTAGTGGAAGGACTATTTCTCTACAGTGTAGTGGCTTAGTCTTTCAGGGTTTGGCCCTTTCCTTATGATGCAACTCATAGGTTTCAAGACACGTTATTCTTCATGAATCGCAGTGTTAGTTCGATGTCCTGCTCACACAGACTTCTGACTCGGACTTTCGTGCACAGCTCTCCTGATAATTCCTCCCATACATTTGAAAACTCTTCTACATTCACTACAGGGGTCGGTAGCTGAGAAAATCCCTCCACACCAAGCTGTCTCAACTTTCTTTCAAGTTTGGCTTTGAAGTTCCTTCGATCCTTCCCTAGGGGTCTCAGTCGTTTGACAGTCTATGTCTCTACAGCGTTGTTTGTAGAGGCAAGTGTACAGCTTTGCCCTTCCTCACATCAAGCATTTGCAAAGACATTTTTCTTAAGATAACAACGTGTTCGCTGGTAGATTCGTTCAACACAGACTTCAATCTCCCAGATAAGTGAAATGTCTTCTCTTTATGCTTTTCAACCATAGCAGTGAAAAATGTACCTAAGCCGTGGACCTGGATACCACTCGAGAGCAGCACTCTAAGCTACTTGTGTACGCTAATGCAGGCCTAAGGCAAATACATTTGTTCTCATGGTTCCAGGTGAATATGTTTCTTACATCAGGGAAGAAGATGCTAAAGGAAGAACTGTTTCTCTGAAGTGTTGTTGTTTAAGATTCAGTGTTTCGCCCTTTCCTTTGTATCCAGAAACTTATTTTTCATGAACCATGTTAGCTCCAAATCGTGCTCGGCAAAGTCTTCCTCCTTGGACTTCTGTGCTGGCCTCCTCAGAGGATAATTCGCACACATTGGAAAACTCTTCTACTTCTTCACAGGGGAAGAAGCACTTTGAGAGAAGCCCTGCACACCGAGCTTTTTCCTCCATGTAAAGGATTTCTGCTTTCCCTCAACTTTCCTTCACACTTCGCTTTGAAGCTTCTGAGAGTATTCCTAGGTGGTCGTTCGACAGACAACGTCTCATCAGCTTTGGTGGAAGAAGGAAGAGAATGGCATGTTTCTTAGGTTTCCTCACATCATGAACTTGCAACGTCATCCTTCACGTGATAAAAGGTTTGTTGGTACATTCATTCAGCACAGACGTTCCTCTCCCAGACAAGTGTATGACATTATCCATATGCTTTCAGGGGCACAAGGGAAAACCTTACCTTCGGCGTGAAATGTGACATCAGATGAGAGAAGCACTCTACACAACTTGTTTGCTCCAACACAGGCCTAGGGCACTTTCTTTATGCTTACAAAATTACATTTGCAAATGTTTCTCACCTCAGGGAAGAAGATGAGAAGAGCAGGTTGGATTCTCTCCAGTGTTGTGGCTTCAGACTCAGAGTTAGGCCCTATTCCTGTTATTAAAGTTGTTTTCAGAACACTTTTATGCTTCTTGCAAAATCAGTGATACATCGAAGTGGTGCTTGGCAGACACTTCGTTCTCTGACTTATGTTCTGTGCTCTGCGGAGGGAAACTCGCGTACTTTTGAAAACTCTTCTTCATTCATGCCAGGCGATGCTCATTGAGAGACACCTTCCACATCGATCTTCCACAGTCTTTCTGCTTTCAACTGAAGCAGGGAATGCCACACCCTCTAGGAGAAGCCAAAGATGAGGCAAGGGAAGCATTCCCCTCAACTCGTTTACTTATGCACGGGCCTACGGCACTTTTCTTATGCTTTTGAAATGTCAATAGAAAATGCTTCTTATCCTCAGGAAAAAAAGATGTTAGGAGATGGACGGTTTCTCTGCAGTGTTGTAGCTTTAGATTCAGTGTTCGGCCCTTTCTTCTCACTCTTGGGTAGGTTACAAGACACGTTTTTCTTCCTGACTCATAGTGTTTGGTCAAAGTCGGAATGGGCGCAGACTATTTAGGCAGACTTTTTGGGTAGGGCTCTGCAGAAGCTTACTGGCATACATTTGAAAGGTCTTCTAGTTTATGATAGGGGACGCTAGCTGAGAGAAGCCCTCCAAACTGAGCCGTTCTTCTGTGCAAAGGATATCGGCTCGCCCTCAACTTTCCTTCGCACCTGGCTTTGAATCTTCTTTGATGTTTCCCAGAAGCGATGGTCAAGTCTCAACAGCGTTGGTGACAGAGGGAAGTGTATGGCGTATGCCTTATGCTTCCTCACATCACACACTTGCAAAGGTATCCTTCTTCACGTAACAACATGTTAGCGGGTTGATTCATTCAGCACAGACTTCACTCTCCCAGGTAAGTGTGTGGCATTCCCCATATGCTTTCCCATGTACCAAGGGAAAACACCTGCTGGCTGAAACAAGATACCAGGTTAATAGAAAAACTCCCCACAATTGTTTCCTCCAGCACAGCACTAGCACGTTATTGTTATGCTGTCACAATTTGCTTTGAATGTTTCTAATCTCAGGGAGGAAGATGCAAGTGGAAGAAACATTTCTCTCCAGGGCGGTTGCATCAGATTCCTTCTTTGGCCACTTCTCTTATTATTTAAGACCGTATTATGCTTCATGAACCACAGTGTTAGGTCAAAGGTGTGCCAGGCACACACTTCTTTCTTCNCCAGGCACAGACTTCTTTCTTATACTTACCTGCTGGGCTCTGCAGAGGCTAATTTGCATTCCTTTGAAATCTCTTCTACATTCATGACAGGGGATGTTAGTGGAGGGAAGTCCTCTACACCGAGTTATTCCTCCGTGTGCAGGATATTGGCTCTCCCGCAAATTTCCGTCCCACTTGCCTTTGAGGCTGCTTCCAAGCTTCCCAAAAGAGAAGGTCCTTGNGTCCTTCGACAGTGTCTCTCCAGCATTGTTGGTAGAGGTAAGTTAACTCGCATGTTCTCAACACTTCCTCACTTCACACACTTGCAAAGACATTCTTCTTATGGTAGCAAGGTGTTCGCTGGTAGATTGACTCAGTACAGACTTCACTCTCCCATATAAGGGTGTGGTGTTTTCCTTATCTTTTCACTCTGCCAGGGAAAACCCTACCCTCTGCATGAACCCAGATACCAGGAGAAAGAAGCACTATACAGACAGAGTAATTCTTCCTGCACAGGCTTGGGACACTTTCCCTGTGTTTTGACAATTCCAGTTGAATATGCATCTAACCTCACAAAGAGGATGCTGAAGGAAGGCCCGTTTTTTGTCCAGGGTTGCAGCTTCACATTCAGTGGTCGGCCCTTTCCATATTATTGAAGACAGCTTTATTTTTGATAAACCATGTAAGGTCAAAGTCCGGCTTGGCACTGACTTCTTTCTCGGACTTACATGCACTCCTCGGTGGACATTAACTCGCCCACATTTGAAAACTCTTCTTCCTGAGAGGGCATGCCAAATGGGAGAAGCCTTCCACACCGACAAGTTCCTCTGTGTAAAGGGTATTGCGGCTCTCTCAACAATGCTTCACAGCTGGTTTTGAAGGTCCTTGGAGGTTTTCCAGAAGAGATGGTTGTTGGACCGATGACGTCTCAACAGCGATGGCGGTAGTAGGAAATGTATGGCATGTTCTTTATACTGCCACACATCACACAATTGCATCGGCATCGTTCCTCACGTAACAAGTTATTAGCTGGGAGATGCACTCAACGCAGCCTTCGTCCTCCCAGATGAGTGTATGGTGATCTCCATTGTTCTCCAGTGTACCAGCGAAAGCCGTACCTGCTGCTTTAAACAAGGCGAGAGATGCATCCTATGCAAATTGTTTACTCCAGCAGAGTCCTAGAGCCCTTTCATTACTTTTTAACAATTACATTTGAGTCTACTTCTATCTTCAGGGAAGACGATGCTAAGGGAAGGATGGCTTCTCTCCAGTGTTGTCGCTTAAATTGAGTGCTCGGGGCTTTCTCATCTTCTTCAAGACACTGTCATTCTTCATGAACAAAAGTGTTAGGCCCAAGTCGAGCTTTACGCAGGCTTCTTACTCAATGTAACATGCAGTGCTAAGAGGAGGGTAACTCGTGTACATTGAAAGTTCTTCTACCTTCATGATACGGGACACTTGCTTAGAGAAGCCCTCCACATGGAACTGTTTCCCTGTGTAAAGGGTATCACTAACTTCATTCTCCCAGTTAAGTGCATGGCGCTCTCCATGTGCTTTGAGAGGTACCAGGGAAAACTGTACCGACAATATGAAACAAGATATCAGGCACTAGGAGCACTCTACACAATCGTTTGCTCTAGCACAAGACGAGGGCTTTTTCGTTACAGTTTCACAATTACATTGGAATATGGGTCTAACCTTATGGAGGAAGATGCTTGCTGAAAGCATGTTTCTCTCGAGTGCTGTTGCTTCACATTCAGCGTTCGGCCTTTTCTCTCCTTACTCAACACAATTTTACTCTTCATGAACCACAGTGTTAGATCTAAGTCGTGCTTGACACAGACTTCTTACTCGGACTTACATGCAGGGCTAGGCGGAGGTTAACTCGCATACATTTGAAAACTCTTCAACTTCCTGACAGGGGACGCTAGTTGAGAGAAGCCCTCCCCGCCGAGCTGTTCCTCTGCGTAAAGGATATCTGGTCTGCCTCAGATATCCTTCATGCTTGGCTTTGAAGCTGCTTTGAGGTTTCTCAGAAGGGATAAGTCGTTCGACGAACCACATCTCAACACCAATAATGGTAGAGGGAGGTGCAAGGCATGTTCCCAACACTTCTTCACATCACTCACTTGTAACGGGATCTTTGTTTAGGTAACAACAGGTTACGGAGTAGACTCATTCAACGCAGCCTTTGCTCTCCCACGTAAATGTGGGGCGTTCTCCATATGCTTTCATGTGTACCAGGGAAAGCCACACCCTCTATGTGAAATGGAGTATCAGGCATGAGAAGCACTGGACACGACTTGTTTACTTCAGCACAGGCCTAGGGATCCTTCCTTATGCTTTCACAGTTACATTTGACTATGCTTCTCCCTTCAACCAAGATGATGTTAGCACATGGACGGCTCAGGTTCAGGGTTTGGCCCTTTCCTAATTACTCAACGTGTAGGTTTCAAGGCAGTTTTATTCCTCATGTCCCAGGTTGTTAGGTCGAAGTCGTGCTTGGCACAGACATTCGGACTTCAAGGGCAGTGTTCTCCTGATGCTACCTCGCATACATTTGAAAACGCTTCTGCATCCATGACAGGGGACGACGCTAGTTGAGAGAAACCCTCCACACCGACCTGTTGCTCTGTGTAAAGGATATCACGTCTCCCTCAACTTTCCTTCAAACTTGCCTTTGAAGGTATTTCAAGGCTTCCCAGAAGAGATGGTCCACCGACAGACGACGTCTCAACAACTTTGGTGGTAAACGGAAGTGTATGCTATATTCCTTATGCTTCCTCCCATCACACACTGGCAACGGGATCCTTTTTCAGGTAACAATAGGTCAGCTGGTAGAGTCATTCTGCAAGACATCCCTCTCCCAGTTAATTGTATGCCATTCTTATGTTTTCAACTGTACCAGGGAAAACCTTACCTGCTGCGTGAAACACGGTATCAGGGGAGAGAAGCATTGTACATAACTCCTTTACTCCAACAAGGCCTTGGGCACTTTATGCTTTCAAAATTACATTTGAGTATCCTTCTATCATCAGGGAAGAAGACGGTAGCATCATGTCGGTTTCTCTCCATCGCCGTGGTTTCAGAATCAGTGTTCGGCCATATCCTTATTAATCAAGTGTATGTTTCAGGACAATTTTGAGGCTTCATGCAAAACAGTGATAGAGCAAAGTAGTGCTTGGCAGAGATTTCATTCTCAGACTTATACGTTCAGGGCTCTATGGACACTAAGCCACATACTTTTGGTAACTCTTCTACATTCATGACAGGGGAAGCTAGTTGAGAGAACCTTCCGCACCGATCTGTTCCTCCGTGTAAAGCATATCGACCGTCCCTCTACTTTCTTGCACACTTGGCTTTGAAATGGCTTTGATGCTTCCCACAAGAGACGGTCGTTCCACAGACGATGTCTTTACAGCACTGGTGGTGGAGGGAAGTGTATGGCATATTCCTTATGCCTCCTCAATTCACATACACGCAAAGTCATCACTCTGCACCTAACAACACGGTAGCAAGCAGATTCATTCATCACAGACTTCAGTCTCCCAGATACGTGTATGGCGTTTTCCATATGCTTCAAGTATAACAGGGAAACANGAAACCCACACCCTCTACGTGAAACAAAATATCAGGCGAGAGAAGCATTCTTCACAAGTTGTTTACTCCAGCACAAGTCTAGGGTGCTTTCCTTACGTTTTCAAAGTTATATTTCAATATGCATATCAACTTCAGGGAAGAAGATCTTAGCAGAAAAATGGTTTCTAGCCAGTGTCGTTGCATGAGCTTCAGTGTTCGGCCCTTCTTCTTACTCCAGGTGTCGGTTTCAAGACACTTTATTCTGCATGACCCACACTGATAGGTCGAAGTCTTGTTGGAAACAGACTTTGCACTCGTTCTTATTTGCAGAACTCTGCAGAGGCTTACTGGATGGATACTTCTGAAAAGTCTTCTACTTCATGACAGGAGACGCTAGCTGAGGGAAGCCCTCCACACCGAGCCATTAATCCGTGCAAAGGACATTGGCTCTCCCTCACCTTTCCTCACCCTTGGCATTGAAGTTATTTCGATACGTCCCTATGGGAGTTGGTTGTTCCATCAACTACGTCTCTACAGCGTTGGTGTAGAGGGGGAGTGTATGGCATGTTCCCAACACTTCCTCACAGTACCCACTTGCGACTGTTCTTATGGCACCCTCGTGTACGTTGGTAAAATCATTAACACAGGCATCACTCTCCCAGATAAGTGTATGGCGTTCTCTTCATGCTTTAAAATGTACCAGGAAAGACCATGCCCATTGTGTGAACCAAGAGACCAGGCGAAAGAAGCACTCTACACAAATTGTTTATTTGAGTACAGGACAAGGCGCTTTCTGTATGTTTCGGCCATTACATTTGAATATGCTTCTAACCACCTGGAAGTAGAAAGAAACTAAAGGAAGGACAGGTTCTCTCCAGCGTTGTTGCCTAAGATTCAGTGTTCATCCCTTTCCTTATTATTCAAGGCACTTTTACTTTTCATGAACCATGTTAGGTCGAAGGTGTGCATGGCACAGATTTCTTACTCAGACGCATGTGCGGACTCTATGGAAGTTTACTCCCATATATTTG
The DNA here is from genome assembly GCA_002007465.1 of Ailurus styani. NCBI lineage: Eukaryota > Metazoa > Chordata > Mammalia > Carnivora > Ailuridae > Ailurus > Ailurus styani. The sequence goes on along the minus strand of LNAC01002240.1, from coordinate 39,885 downwards.
AAAACTCTTCTACTTCGTGACAGGGAACAGTGGCTAAGAGAAGCCCTCCACATCGAGCTCTTCCTCTCTGTGAAGGATGTCGGGTCTCCCTCAACTTTCCTTCCCACTTAGTTTTGCCTCTGCTGTGAGGTTTCCCAGAAGAGATGGTCATTCGAGAGACAAAGTTTCCACAGTGTTGGTGGCAGGGGGAAGTGTAAGGCATGTTCCCACCACTTGCTCACATCACACACTTGCAAAAGCAGTCTTCCTAAGCTAACACTGTATTTCCTGGTACATTCATTCAACAGAGACTTCACTCTCCCAGATAAGCATATGGCGTTCTCCACATGCTGTCAGCCGTCACAGGAAAAACCGTCCCTGTTGCATGAACCAAGATACCAGGCAAGAGACGCACTCTATGCATCTTGTTTACTCCAGCACAGCCCTAGGGTACTTTCTGTTTATTTTGACTATTACATTTGAATGTGCTTCTAACCTCAGTGAAGATGCTAAAGGAGAGATAATTTCACATAAACCATTCTACCACCAACACTGTAGTGAAGCCGAGTGTTGAAGGACCTCTTCTGGGAAACCTGGAAGCAGCTTCCAAGCCAAGTGTGAAGGAAAGTTGAGGGAAAGCCGATATCTTTTACACGGAAGAGCAGCTCCGTGTGGAAGGGTTTCTCTC
>LNAC01002240.1:19858-36585 GCA_002007465.1 Ailurus styani | reverse complement strand
TCCGCCCTTTGATTAAAAACATTCGCAAGTAATTGTGGTAGCAACAGGAACGAGCCCTAATCCTGTGCTGGAGTGAATAATTGTGGAGAGTGTTGCTCTCGCCCGATTTCTTGGTTCATGACGCTGGTGTGGTTTTCCCCGGTACACTTGAAAGCATATCGAAACCGCCATACACTTATCTGTGAGAATGAAGTTGTTGAATGAATCTACCTGCAATCCTGTTGTTACCTGCAAGAGGACGCTGTTGCAAGTGTGTGATGTGAGGAGGCAAGACGAATGTGCCATACACTTCCCTGTACCACCAACGCTGCTGAGACGTCTTCTGTCTAAAGTCCTTTTCAAGGAAAACCCAAAGCTTTCAAAACCAAGTGTGAAGGAGTTGAGGGAGAACCGATATCCCTTACACAGAGGAACAGCTCCGTGTGGAGGGCTTCTCTCAGCTAGCGTCTTCCTCTCACGAATGTTGAAGTGTTTTCAAAGGTATGCAAGTTATCCTCCGCCTAGCCCTGCATGTAAGTCCGAGTAAGAAGACTGTGCCAAGCATGACATCGAGCAAAGTCTGTGGCTCAGGAAGCATTAAAGTGTCTCGAATATTAAGAGGAAAAACCGAACCCGGGTCTTAAGCGAACACACTGCAGAGAAACCTCCCTTCCGCTCTCCTCTTCCTCCCTGAGGTTAGAACAGTAGTTGAAGGTCATCGTGAAAGCATAAGGAAAACGCCGTAGTCCTGTGCTGGAGTGAACAATTATGTAGTGTTCTTCTCGCCTGATATCTTGTTTCCTGCTGTGGGTACAATTTTCCCTGATACACTTGAAAGCATAGGGAGGGCGCCATACACTTACCTGGGACAGGGATGTCTTTGTAGCATTAATCTACCAGCTAAACTTTTGATACCTATAGAAAGATGCCGTTGCAAGCGTGTGATTTTAGGCATCAAAAGCCCTGTGCCATAAACTTGCCTCTACCACCAACACTGTTGATAAATCTTCCGTTGATCGACCATCTCTTTTGGTAAAACTCAAAGCAACTTCAAATCCATATGAGACAGACGGTCTAGGAACAGCTGCTATCCTTTACACAGAGGATCAGGTCGGTGTAGAGCCCTTCCCTCAGCTAGCGTCCCCTGTCAGGAAGTACAAGTTTTCAAATGTATACAAATAAGCCTCCACAGAGCACTGCACGCAAGCCCGAGTAAGGAGGGTGTGCCAAGCATGACATCTACCTAACAATGAGGTTCATGAAGAATCAGTGGCTCTTGAAACCTACACGTTGAGTAATAAGGAAAAGGCCACACAAGGATTCTGAAACCACAACACTGGCGAGATACCGTCATCCTTCTGCTAACGTCTTTGTCCGTGATGTTAAAAGGCAAAGCAAAAGTACCTGAATGCATAGGGTAGGAGCCCTAGGCCTGTGCTGGAGTCAACATGGTCTGATGCATGCTTCTGTCACCTGATAACTTTGTTTCACGTAGGGGTATGGTTTTTTCCCCGGAATGCTTGAAAGCATATGGAGAAGTCCATACACTTCACCTGGGAGAGTGAAGTGTGCGTTGAAGGAATCTAGCAGCTAATCTTCCGTTACGTGAAAAACGCCTTAGGCCTGTGCTGGAGAAAACAACTCGGCAGCGTGTTCCACATGTGTGGTATCCTGTTTCATGCAGGAAACACGGTTTTCCATAGTACACTGAAGAAACCTATGGAGAATGCCATACACTTAATTGGGAGAAGGAAGTCTGTCTGGGATGAATGAACCAGCTCACATTATGCTACATGAAGAAAGATGGCGTGGCAAGTGTCTTATGTGAGGAAGCATAGGGAGCATACACTTTCCTCTACTACCAAACCTGTTGAGAGATCGTATGTGTCGAACATCCCTCTCTTCGGGGAAACCACAGAACAGATTCAAAGTGTGAAGGAAAGTTGAAGCAGAGTGTATATCTTGTGCACGGAGGAACAGCTCGGTGTGGAGGGCTTCTCGCAGCTAGCGTCTCCTGTCCTTAAGAAAAAAAGATTTGAAAGGTATGCAAGTAAGTCTCTGCAGAGCCCTGCACATATTAAGTCGGACTGAGAAGTCTGTGCCCAAGATGACTTTGACCTAACATTGGGTCATGAGGAAAAAAAGTATCTTGACATCTACACATGGAATAATAAAGAAAGGGCCCAACTCTGAATCTGAAGCTACAACACCGGACGTAAACTATCCTTCCTTCAGGATCATTTTCCCTGAGGGTAGAAGCACATTCAAATGTAATTGTCAAAATAAACAGAAAGTACCCTAGGGCTGTGCTGGAGTGAACATGTTTTGTAGGGTGCATCTCTCGCCTGGTATCTTGGTCTGTGCAATGGGGACAGTTTTCCTTGCTACCATTGACAGCATGTGTAGAATGCCATCCTCTTATCTGGGACAGTGAAGTCTCTGTTGAATGAATCTACCAGCAAATAGGGTGTTACCTTTGGAAGAATGCTTTTGCTGATGTGTGATGAGAGGAAGTACTGGGAACCCTTCCCCCTGCCACCAATTCTGTGAACACGTTGTCTCTCGATCGACTGTCTCTTCTGGGAAACCACAGCAGATTCAAAGCTGTGTGTGAAGGAAAGTTGAGGGAGACCTGACATCCTTCACACAGAGGAACAGATCGATGTGGAGTGCTTCTCTCAGCTACTGTCCCCTGTCAGAAGGAGAAGACTTTTCAAATATATGGGAGTTAACTCCAGAGAGTCCTGCTCATACGTCCCAGTAAGAAATCGGTGCCAAGGGCGCCTGGGTGGCTCAGTCGGTTAATNTGGGAAACTTCCCAGCAGATTCAAAGCTGTGTGTGAAGGAAAGTTGAGGGAGACCTGACATCCTTCACACAGAGGAACAGATCGATGTGGAGTGCTTCTCTCAGCTACCGTCCCCTTTCAGAAGGAGACTTTTCAAATATATGGGAGTTATCTCCAGAGAGTCCTGCACATACGTCCCAGTAAGAGATCGGTGCCAAGCACACCTTCGAGCTAACATGGTTCATGAAAAATAGAAGTGTCTTGAATAAAGAGGAAAGGGCTGAACACTGAGTCTTCGGCAACAACCCTAGAAGGAAGCTGTCCTTCCTCTAGTTTCTTTTTCCCGGAGTTTCGAAGCATATTCAGATGTAATGGTCGAGACATGCAGAAAGGGTCTTATCCTGTACGAAAGTAAACAAGTTCTAACCTTCTCTTGCTTGGTACCTTGGTTCCCGCAGCAGGTACAGTTTTCGCTTTTACACTTTTAAGCATGAAAAGCTCGCCATACACTTATCTGGGAGAGTGCAGTGTGTGTTGGATGATTCTACCAGTGTACACGAGGTTACCGTAGGAAGAGTACATTTGCAAGTGGGTAATGTGAGAAAGTGTTGAGAACAAGCCATCCACGCTTCCTCTACAGCAGTGCTGTAGAGACATCATCTGNCAACTATTGAACATCCAACTCTCCTAGGGTAGTATCAAAACAACTTCAAAACCAGGGGTGCAGATAGGTGAGGGAGAGCCGATGTCTCTTGCAGGGAGGAACAGCTCCGTGTGGAGGCCTTCTCTTATTCAGTTTTTCTTAGCTAGCTATGTTGAATAAGCCTCTGCAGAGTCCTGTACATAAGAACGAGTAAGAAGTCTGTTTCTAGCAGAACTTCGACCTAACAATGCGGGTCATGAAGAAAAAAGTGTCGTGAAACCCACACGTGGAGTAAGATGTAAGGGCCGAACACTGCATCTAAAGCAACGACACAGGAGAGAAACCATACTTCGTCTAACATCTTCCCTCAAGTTTGTAAGCATATTAAAAGAAAATTTTGAAAATTTAAGGAAAGAACCCTAAGCTTGTGCTGGAGGAAAGAAGTTGTGAAGCATGCTTCTCTCCCCAATTTTGTTCCACGTAGAGAGTGGGGCTTTCNCCTGATAACTTTGTTTCACGTAGGCGTATGGTTTTTCCCCGGTACGCTTGAAAGCATATGGTGAAGTCCATACGCTTCACCTGGGAGAGTGAAGTGTGTGTTGAAGGAATCTGGCAGCTAATCTTCCGTTACGTGAAAAATGCCTTAGGCCTGTGCTGGAGAAAACAACTCTGCAGCGTGTTCCACATGCGTGGTATCCTGTTTCATGCAGCAAACACGGTTTTCCATGGTAAGCTTAAGAAAACCTATGGAGAATGCCATACACTTAACCTGGGCGAGGGAAGTCTGTCTGGGATGAATCCACCAGCTCACGTTATGCTACACGAAGAAGGATGGTGTGGCAAGTGTCTTATGTGAGGATGCATAGGGAGCATACACTTTCCTCTACTACCAAACCTCTTGATACATCGTGTTTGGANGTCGGACATCCCTCTCTTCTGGGAAACCACAAAACAGATTCAAAGTGTGAAGGAAAGTTGAAGCAGAGTGTATATCTTGTGCACGGAGGAACGGCTCGGTGTGGAGGGCTTCTCGCAGCTAGCGTCTCCTGTCCTTAAGAAGAAAAGTTTTGAAAGGTATGCGAGTAAGTCTCTGCAGAGCCCTGCACATATTAAGTCGGATTGAGAAGTCTGTGCCCAACACGAATTTGACCTAACACTGGGNGACGACTTTGACCTAACATTGTGTCATGAGGAAAAAAGTATCTTGACATCTACACATGGAATAATAAAGAAAGGGCCCAACTCTGAATCTGAAGCTACAACACCGGACGTAAACTATCCTTCCTTCAGGATCATTTTCCCTGAGGGTAGAAGCACATTCAAATGTAATTGTCAAAATAAACAGAAAGTACCCTAGGGCTGTGCTGGAGTGAACATGTTTTGTAGGGTGCATCTCTCGCCTGGTATCTTGGTCTGTGCAATGGGGACAGTTTTCCTTGCTACCATTGACAGCATGTGTAGAATGCCATTCTCGTATCTGGGAGAGTGAAGTCTCTGTTGAATGAATCTACCAGCAAATACGGTGTTACCTTAGGAAGAATGCTTTTGCAGATGTGTGATGAGAGGAAGTACTGGGAACCCTTCCCCCCGCCACCAATGCTGTGGACACGTTGTCTCTCGAACGACTGTCTCTTCTGGGAAACCACAGTAGATTCAAAGCTGTGTGTGAAGGAATGTTGAGGGAGACCTGACATCCTTCACACAGAGGAACAGATCGATGTGGAGTGCTTCTCTCAGCTACCGTCCCCTTTCAGAAGGAGACTTTTCAAATATATGGGAGTTATCTCCAGAGAGTCCTGCACATACGTCCCAGTAAGAGATCGGTGCCAAGCACACCTTCGAGCTAACATGGTTCATGAAAAATAGAAGTGTCTTGAATGAAGAGGAAAGGGCCGAACACTGAGTCTTTGGCAACAACCCTGGAAAGAATCTNGTTCGGCAACGACCCTGGAAGGAAGCTGTCCTTCCTCTAGTTTCTTTTTCCCGGGGTTTCGAAGCATATTCAGATGTAATGGTTGAGACATGCAGAAAGGGTCTTATCCTGTACGAGAGTAAAGAAGTTCTAACCTTCTCTTGCTTGGTACCTTGGTTCCCGCAGCAGGTACAGTTTTCGCTTTTACACTTTTAAGCATGAAAAGCTCGCCATACACTTATCTGGGAGAGTGCAGTGTGTGTTGGATGATTCTACCAGTGTACACGAGGTTACCGTAGGAAGAGTACATTTGCAAGTGGGTAATGTGAGAAAGTGTTGAGAACAAGCCATACATGCCTCCTCTACACCAGTGCTGTAGAGACGTCGTCTATTGAACATCCAACTCTCCTAGGGTAGTATCGAAAGAACTTCAAAACCAGGGGTGCAGATAGGTGAGGGATAGCCAATGTCTCTTGGATGGAGGAACAGCTCCGTGTGGAGGCCTTCTCTTAGCTAGTTTTTCTTAGCTAGCTGTTTTGAATAAGCCTCTGCAGAGTCCTGTACATAAGAACGAGTAAGAAGTCTGTTTCTAGCACGACTTCGACCTAACAATGCGGGTCATGAAGAAAAAAGTGTCGTGAAACCCACACGTGGAGTAAGATGTAAGGGCCGAACACTGCATCTAAAGCAACGACACAGGAGAGAAACCATACTTCGTCTAACATCTTCCCTCAAGTTTGTAAGCATATTAAAAGAAAATTTTGAAAATGTAAGGAAAGAACCNATAAGGAAAGAACCCTAGGCTTGTGCTGGAGTAAAGAAGTTGTGAAGCATGCTTCTCTCCCCAGTTTTGTTTCACGTAGACAGTGGGGCTTTTCCTGTTGTACTGGGAGCACATGGAGAATGCCATAAACGTTTCTGGCAGACTGAAGTCTGTGATGAATGGACCTACTTCCTAACATGTTGTTAAGTGAAGAATGATGCATTTGCATGTAAGTGAAGTGAGGGTGCATAAGGAATATGCTATACTCTTCCCTCCACCAACGCTGTGGAGAAGCCGTCTATCGAACGACCATGTCTTCTGGGAATTATCTAAGCCGTTTCAAAGCAAAAGTGTCCAGGACCATTGAGGGAAAGTCGATATGCTTTACACAGAGGAACAGATCATTGTCGAGGGGTTCTGTCAACTAGCCTCCCGTGTTATGGATGTAGAAGAGTTTTCAAATATATGTAAAATAGCATCTAGGGCGCCCAGAATGTAAGTCTGAAAATGAAATCTGAGCCAAGTAGGTCTTCGATATACCTTGTTTTGCTTGAAGTATAAAACTGTACCCAAACCAATACATGAAAAATAAGGATAGGGCCTAACCCTGAATCGGGAGCTGCAACACAGAAGAGAAAACATCCTCCTGCTAACATCTTCTTCCGTGAGGTTAGAAGCATATTCAAATGTAATTTTGAAAGCGTAAGGAAAGTGCTCTAGGCCTGTGCTGGAGAAAGCAAGTTTTGTGGAATGCTTCTCTGGCGTGATACTCCGTTTCACGTAGAGGGTGCGGCTTTCCCTTGTACACCTGAAGGCATATGTATGGAGAACGCCACACACTTATGTGGGAGAGCAAAGGCTGTTTTGAATGAGTCTACTCGGTAACCTGTTGTTACCTGGAAAAGGAGGCCGTTGCAAGTGTGCAATGTGAGGAATTGTTGGGAACATGCCCTACACTTCTCTCTACCAGCATCAGTGTTGAGACGTTGTTGGTCGGAAGACTATCTCTTCTGGGAGAACACAAAGCAGCTTCAAAGCCACGTGTGAAAGAAAGTTGAGGGAGACCCGATATCCTTTCCCTAGAGGAACACCTCGGTTTGGAGAGCTTCTCTCAACTAGCGATTCCTATCAGGAAGTTGAAGAGCTTTCAAGTACATGCGAGTTAGTCTCCGCCCAGCACTGTATTTACGTCCGATTAAGTAGTCTGTGCCAAGCACCCCTTTGACCAACGCTGTGGTTCGTGAAGAGTCAAAGTGCATTGAATAAGGAGGCAAGGGGCCAAACGCTGAAACTTATGCAACAACACTGGAGAGACACCTGCCTTATGCTAGCATCTTCCTCCCTGACATTAGAACCACACACCAATGGTATTGTGAAAATCTAAGGAAACCGCCCTGGTCCTGTGCTGGAGTAAAAATTGTGTAGAGTGCTCCAACAGTGAATCTGAAGAGACAGTACTGGGGAGTAACTGACCTTCCATTAGAATCTGGTTTGCTGAGTTTAAAAGCATATTCAAATGGAACGGTCAAAGCAGAGGAAAAGTGCAGTAGGCCTGTTAATGGCTTAAACAAGTTGTGTAGAAATGTTTCCTGTGGTAAATTGGTTCACACAGGGTATAAGGTATCCCCTGTTTCAACGGAAAGCATAAGGAAAAGTGTATTATGTGTTGAACGAATCTACCAGCGTACAAGTTTTTAACGTAGGAAGAATAACTTTGGATGAGGATATGTGAAGAATTTCTGGCAACATGCCACACACTTCTTTCTACCACCGACGCTGTCGTCTTCGGGCGGAAGTCTCTCACTTTCGGGACACCTCAAAGTAGTGTCAAAGGCAAGTGGGCAGGAAAGTTGAGAGAGAATGGATACCCTATACACAGAGAAACAGCTCAGTGTGGAGGACTTCTCTCAGCTAGCGTCCCATATCATAAATGGAGAACTTTCAAACGTCCTTGAGTTACCCTCCTCCTAGCACTGAATGTAACTCTGAGTAAGAAAACTGTGTAAAACCCGACTAGGACTAACACTTTTTCTCATGAAGAATGAAAGTGTCTTGAAGAAGATGAGAAAGCGCCAAGCACTCAGTTTAAGTGAAAACATTGGAGAGAAACCGTCTTACCCTTAGCATCGGCTTTCCTGAAGGTAGAAGTATAATCGAATGTAGTACTTGTTAAAACAAGAGGAAAGTGCTCTAGGGCGCTGCTGGAGTAAACAAGTTGCATAGGATGCATCTCTCGCCCGATACCTTGTTTAAAGCAGCAGGTACGGCTTTCGCTGGTACACTGGAGAACAATGGAGATCGCCATACACTCATCTGGGAGGGCGAAGGCTGTGTTGAGTGCTTCTACCAGCTAACAATTTGTTACTTGAAGAACGATGCCTATGAAAGTGTGTGATTGTAGGCAGTATAAAGAACGTGCCATACATTTCCTACTACCACCATCACTGTTGAGACGTCATCGGTCGAACAACCATCTCTTCTGGGAAACCTCCAAGGACCTGCAAAGCCAGCTGTGAAGCACTGTTGAGGGAGGCGTAATACCCTTTACACCGAGGAACTTGTCGGTGTGGAAGGCTTCTCCCAGTTGGCATGCCCTCTCAGGAAGAAGTTTTCAAATGTGGGCGAGTTAATGTCTGCCGAGGAGTGCATGTATGTCTGAGTAAGAAGTCCGTGCCAAGCAGGATTTCAACCTTACGTGGTTTATCAAAAATAAAGCTGTCTTCAATAATGTGGAAAGNCGCCGAGGCGTGCATGTATGTCCAAGTAAGAAGTCCGTGCCAAGCAGGATTTCAGCCGTACATGGTTTATCAAAAATAAAGATGTCTTCAATAATGTGGAAAGGGCCGAGCACTGAAACTGAAGCTGCGAAGCTGGACGAAAAGAGGGCCTTCCTTCAGCATCCTCTTTGTGAGGTTAGAAGCACATTCAACTGGAATTGTCAAAACAGGGAAAGATTCCCAAGCCTGTGCAGGAATTAATAATGTGTAGAGTGCTTCTTTCTCCTGGTATCTGAGTACATACAGAGGGTAGGGTTCTGTCAAGCACTGTGGAAAGGATAAGGAAAACCCACACCCTTATAAGGGAGAGTGAAGTCTGTGCTGAGTGAATCTACCAGCGAACACCTTGTTACCATAAGAAGAATGTCTTTGCAAGTGTTTGAGGTGAGGAAGTGTTGAGAACCTGTGTGTTAACTTACTTCTACCAACAACGCTGGAGAGACACTGTCGAAGGACCATCTTTTCTGGGAAGCCTGGAAACAGCTTCAAAGGCAAGTGTGACGGAAAATTGCGGGAGAGCCGATATCCTGTACAAGGAGCAACAACTCGGTGTAGAGGACTTCTCTCAACTAACATCGCCTGTCAAGAAGGTAGACAAGGTTTCAAATGTATGCAAATGAGGCTCTGCAGAGCCCAGCACAAAAGTCCAAGAAAGAAGTGCGTGCCTGGCAACTGTTTGACCAAACGTTGTGGTTCATGAAGCATAATACCGTCTTGAATATTAAGAGAAGTGTCCGAAGAAGGAATCTGAAGGAAACCACCCTGGAGAGAAACATGCCTACTGCTAGCACCTTCCTTCCTGAGATGAGAAACATTCAAAACATTGCGACAGCATAACGATAAAGTGCTAGTCCAGTGCTGGAGTAAACAATGGTGGAGAGCGTTATTCTCACCTGCTCTCTTGTTTCAGCCAACCGGTACGTTTTTCCTTGGTACACGGGAAAGCATATGGGGAACGCCAAACACTTACCTGGGAGAGTGAAGTCTGTGTTCAATGAATCAACCCGGAAACATGTTATTACGTGAAGAAGGATACCTTTGCAAGTGTGTGATGTGAGGTAGGATATGGCATACGCCATACACTTCCCTCTGTCACCAACGCTGTTGAGACTTGACCATCGCTTCTGGGAAACATCAAAGAAGATTCAAAGCCAGGTGCGAAGGAAAGTTGAGGGCGAGCCGATATCCTTTGCACAGAAGAACGGCTCAGTTTGGAGGGCTTCTCCTAGCTAGCGTCCCCTATCATAAACTAGAAGACCTTTCAAATGTATGCCAGTAAGCTTCTGCAGAGCCCTACCCAAAAAGTCTGCCTAAATAGTCTGCGCCCATTCCGACTTTGACCAAACACTGTGAGTCAGGAAGAAAAAAGTGTCTTGTAACCTACCCGTGGAGTAAGAAGAAAGGGCCGAACACTGAATCTAAAGCAACAACACTGCAGAGAAACGGTCCATCTCCTAACATCTTTTTTCCTGAGGTTAAGAAGCATTTTCAAATGACATTTCTAAAGCATAAGAAAAGTGCCCTAGGCCCGTGATTGAGTAAACAAGTTGAGTGGAGTGCTTCCCTTGCCTCATCTTTTGCCAATCGTAGAGGGTGTGGCATTCCCTGCTACAGTTGAAAGCAGATAGACTACGGAAGATCGATGTGGAAGGTGTCTCTCAACGAGAATCTCCTGGCATGAATGTAGAAGGGTTTTCAAATGTATGCCGGTAACCCTCCGCAGAGCCCAGAACATAAGTCGGAGAACGAAGTGTCTGCCAAGCACCACTTCGATATAGCACTGATCTTGCAAGAAGCATAAAACTGTCCTGAAAAGTACTTTAATAACAGGAATAGGGCCTAACTCTGAGTCTGAACCACAACACTGGAGAGAAAGCAACCTGATGTTTCCATCTCCTTCCCTGAGGTGAGAAACATTCACAAATGTAATTTTGTAAGCATAAGGATAGTGCTCTAGGTATGTATTGGAGTAAACAAGTTATGTAGAGTGTTTCTCATGCCTGATGTCATGTTTCACGCCGAAGGTAAGGTTTTCCCTCCTGCACCTGCAAGCATGTGGATAAGATCATACAATTGTCTCGGAGAGGAACGTCTGTGCTGAATGAATGTACCAACAAACCTTTTATCACGTGAAGGATGACGTTGCCAGTTCATGATGTGAGGAAACCTAAGAAACATGCCCTTCTCTTCCTTCTACCACCAAAGCTGATGAGACGTTGTCTGTCGAACGACCATCTAGGAATACTCCCAGAAGCTTCAAAGCCAGGTGTGAAGGAAAGTTGAGGGAGAGCAGAGATCCCTTAAACGGAGGAAAAAGCTCGGTGTGGAGGGCTTCTCTCAACGAGCGTCCCCTGTGAAGAAGTAGAAGAGTTTGCCAATGTATGCAAATTAGCCTCTGCGGAGGCCAGCATAGAAGTCCAAGGAAGAAGTCTCTGCCGAGCACGATTTGGACCTAACAGGATTCATGAAAAATAAGTTTCTGGATAAAAAGGAAAGGGCGAAACACTGAATCTTAAGCAACAACACTTTAGAGAAACTGTCCTTCCTTTAGCATCTTCTTTCCTGACGCTGGAAACCTATTCACACGGAACTGTGAAAACACAAGTATTTGCCTTAGGCCTGCGCTAGAGTAAACAAGTAGTTTAGAGTGCTGATCTCGCCTGGTTTCTAGGTTCACGCCTCGGGTACATTTTTCACTGCTATGGTTGAAAAGCATAAAGAGAACGCATTTCACTTTCCAGGGAGATTGAAGTCTGTGTTGAACGAATCTACCAGCGAACAGGTTGTTCCCTGAAGAAGAATGTCTTTGCAAATGGTTGATGTGAGGAAGGGTTGGAAACACACTTCTATCAACAACGCTGAAGAGACATAGTCCAANTGTGAGGGAAAGTTGAGAGACAGTCGAAATGCTTTACGCGCGGGAATAGCTTGGTGTGGAGGGTTTCCTCTCAGCTAGCGTCCCCTGTAATGNTTTTCCTGAGGTTGAGAAGCATTTTCAAATGACATTTCGAAAGCATAAGAAAAGTGCCCTACGCCAGTGATTGAGTAAACAAGTTGAGTGGAGTGCTTCCCTTGCCTCATCTTTTGCCAATCGTAGAGGGTGTGGCATTCCCTGCTACAGTTGAAAGCAGATAGACTACGGAAGATCGATGTGGAAGGTGTCTCTCAACGAGAATCTCCTGGCATGAATGTAGAAGGGTTTTCAAATGTATGCCGGTAACCCTCCGCAGAGCCCAGAACATAAGTCGGAGAACGAAGTGTCTGCCAAGCACCACTTCGATATAGCACTGATCTTGCAAGAAGCATAAAACTGTCCTGAAAAGTACTTTAATAACAGGAATAGGGCCTAACTCTGAGTCTGAAGCCACAACACTGGAGNGCACTGGAGAGAAACCAACCTGCTGTTCCCATCTCCTTCCTGAGGTGAGAAACACTTGCAAATGTAAGTTTGTAAGCATAAGGAAAGTGCTCTAGGTATGTATTGGAGTAAACAAGTTATGTAGAGTGCTTCTCTTGCCTGATGTCATGTTTCACGCTGAAGGTAAGGTTTTCCCTTGTGCCCCTGCAAGCATGTGGATAAGGTCATACACTTGTCTGGGAGAGGAACGTCTGTGCTGAATGAATGTACCAACAAACCTTTTATCACGTGAAGGATGACGTTGCAAGTTCATGATGTGAGGAAACCTAAGAAACATGCCATTCTCTTCCTTCTTCCACCAAAGCTGATAAGACGTTGTCTTTCGAACGACCATCTAGGAATCCTCCCAGAAGCTTCAAAGCCAGGTGTGAAGGAAAGTTGAGGGAGAGCAGAAATCCTTTACACGGAGGAAAAAGCTCGGTGTGGAGGGCTTCTCTCAACGAGCGTCCCCTGTGAAGAAGTCGAGTTTCCCAATATATGCAAATTAGCCTCTGCGGAGGCCCGCATAGAAGTCCAAGGAAGAAGTCTGTGCCGAGCACGATTTGGAGCTAACATGATTCATGAAAAATAAGTTTCTGGATACAAAGGAAAGGGCGAAACACTGAATCTTAAGCAACAACACTTTAGAGAAACTGTCCTTCCTTTAGCATCTTCTTCCCTGACGTTGGAAACCTATTCACACGGAACTGTGAAAACACAAGCATTTGCCTTAGGCCTGTGCTAGAGTAAACAAGTAGCTTAGAGTGCTGATCTCGCCTGGTTTCCTGGTTCACGCCTCGGGTACATTTTTCACTGCTATGGTTGAAAAGCATAAAGAGAACGCATTTCACTTACCTGGGAGATTGAAGTCTGTGTTGAACGAATCTACCAGCGAACAGGTTGTTCCCTGAAGAAGAATGTCTTTGCAAATGGTTGATGTGAGGAAGGGTTGGAAACACACTTCTATCAACAACGCTGAAGAGACATAGTCCAACGACCAACTCCCCTAGGGAAGGATCGAAGGAACTTCCAAGACAAATGTGAGGGAAAGTTGAGAGAGAGTCAAAATCCTTTAGCGCGGGAATAGCTTGGTGTGGAGGGTTTCCTCTCAGCTAGCGTCCCCTCTAATGAATGTAGAACAGTATTCATATGTATGTGAAGAAGCATGCGGAGAGCCCTGCACGCACGTCCGCGTAAGAAGTCTGTGTGCAGCAGGATATGGACCTAACACTGTGATTCATGAAGAATAGTGTCTTGAAACCTATGAGTTGCATCATAAGGAAAGGGCCAAACCCTGAAGGACTATGGCCACTACACTGGGGAGAAATAATCCTTCCACTAAGTTTTTTTCCCTGAGGCTACAGGCATTTTCAAATGCAATTGTGAAATAATTAGAACTGTGCCCTAGGCCTGTGGTGGTGAAAAGCCATTGTGTAGAATGCTTCTTTCAGGTGCTGTCTTCTTATAGGCACCTGGAGGTGAGTTCGCTGCTACTCGTGACAGCCTAAGGGAAACGTCACACGGACTTAACTGGTGAGAGAAAACTGGGTTGAATGTGTCTATCAGCTAACACATTGTTATATGAAGAAGGGTGCCTTTGCAAATGTGTGAATTGAGGAAGCCTCAAGAATGTGCCATACACTTCTTTCTAATGTCAGCTCTATGGAGACATGGTCTTTTGATGACCATCCCTTCTGGGATTCACTGAAGAAGCATCAAAGTTACGTGTGACAGAGAACAAGGGGATAACAATGTCCTTTACTTGGATGAACAGCACTATGTGGAGGACTTCTGACAGCTCTTGTCCGGTGTCAGGAAGACAGAGGGTTTCAAATGCATCCGAGGAAGCTTCAGGTGAACCTGTTTCTTATCTCAGAAAAAGACAACATCTCTGTCAAGCAGGACTTCCACCTAACTTTGTGGTTCTTGAAAATAAAAGTGCCTTGAAACCTACGTGCTTGAATCATAAGGAAAGGGCCAACCTCTGAAGGCCTAAGCGACTACACTGTACAGAAACCATCCTCCCACTAATATCATTCCCCTGGCGGTATTGAGACTTTTTCAAATGTAATCGTGATAGCATAAGAACTGTGCCCTAGTCCTGGGGTGGTAAATCTCTGTTTGCAGAGTGTTTCTCTCAGCTGACATCTTTCAAGTAGCAGGCGGCCTGTTGGGTGATACACCTGAAAGCCTAAGGAAAATGGTATATGGTTAACAGGGAGAGAAATCTTTGTTGAATGACTTTTCCAGTTTACACCTCGTAACGTGAGGACGGACGCTTTTGTAAGGAGTTCTGTGAGGAAGTCTAAGGAATATGCCATACACTTCCCTCTAAAGCCAACCCTGCAGAGACGCAGTCTTTGAACGAGCATCTCTCCTGCTAAGAATCGAAGCAGCTTCAAAGCCAAGTGTAAAGGAAAGGATAGGGGAATTCCAATATCCTTTACTCATTGGAAAGGTTGTGTTGAGGACTTCTGGCAACTCATGTCCAGTATCAGGAGGATAGAGGTTTTCACATGCATGCGGAGAAGCCTCAGGAGACACCTACACTTNTTAAACAAGTTGTGTAGAAATGCTTCTCTCCTGTGGTAATTTGGTTCACACAGGGTGTAAGTTTTCCCCTGTTTCAATGGATAGCGTAAGGAAAAGTGAATTATGTGTTGAATGAATCTACCAGCGAACACGTTTTTAACGTAAGAAGAATAACTTTGGATGAGGATATGTGAAGAAGTTCTGGCAACATGCCACACACTTCTTTCTACCACCGACGCTGTCAAGTCGTCTTCGGGCAGAAGTCTCTCACTTTCGGGACACCTCAAAGTAGCGTCAAAGGCAAGTGGGCAGGAAAGTTGAGAGAGAATGGATACCCTATACACAGAGAAACAGCTCAGTGTGGAGGACTTCTCTCAGCTAGCGTCCCATATCATAAATGGAGAACTTTCAAACGTCCTTGAGTTACCCTCCTCCTAGCACTGAATGTAACTCTGAGTAAGAAAACTGTGTAAAACCCGACTAGGACTAACACTTTTTCTCATGAAGAATGAAAGTGTCTTGAAGAAGACGAGAAAGCGCCAAGCACTCAGTTTAAGTGAAAACATTGGAGAGAAACCGTCTTACCCTTAGCATCAGCTTTCCTGAAGGTAGAAGTATAATCGAATGTAGTACTTGTTAAAACAAGAGGAAAGTGCTCTAGGGCGCTGCTGGATTAAACAAGTTGCATAGGATGCATCTCTCGCCCGATACCTTCTTAAAAGCAGCTGGTACGGCTTTCGCTGGANGTGCTCTAGGGCGCTGCTGGATTAAACAAGTTGCATAGGATGCATCTCTCGCCCGATACCTTGTTAAAAGCAGCTGGTACGGCTTTCGCCGTACACTGGAGAACAATGGAGATCGCCATACACTCATCTGGGAGGGCGAAGGCTGTGTTGAGTGCTTCTACCAGCTAACAATTTGTTACTTGAAGAACGATGCCTATGAAAGTGTGTGATTGTAGGCAGTATAAAGAACGTGCCATACATTTCCTACTACCACCATCACTGTTGAGACGTCATCGGTCGAACAACCATCTCTTCTGGGAAACCTCCAAGGACCTGCAAAGCCAGCTGTGAAGCACTGTTGAGGGAGGTGCAATACACTTTACACCGAGGAACTTATCGGTGTGGAAGGCTTCTCCCAGTTGGCATGCCCTCTCAGGAAGAAGTTTTCAAATGTGGGCGAGTTAATGACCGCCGATGAGAGCATGTATGTCCAAGTAAGAAGTCCGTGCCAAGCAGGATTTCAGCCTTACATGGTTTATCAAAAATAAAGCTGTCTTCAATAATGTGGAAAGGGCCGAGCACTGAAACTGAAGCTGCGAAGCTGGACGAAAAGAGGGCCTTCCTTCAGCATCCTCTTTGTGAGGATAGAAGCATATTCAACTGGAATTGTCAAAACAGGGAAAGATTCCCAAGCCTGTGCAGGAAGAAATACTGTGTAGAGTGCTTCTTTCTCCTGGTATCTGAGTACATACAGAGGGTAGGGTTCTGTCAAGCACTGTGGAAAGGATAAGAAAAACCCTTATAAGGGAGAGTGAAGTCTGTGCTGAGTGAATCTACCATTGAACACCTTGTTACCATAAGAAGAATGTCTTTGCAAGTGTTTGAGGTGAGGAAGTGTTGAGAACGTGCGTATTAACTTACTTCTACCAAAAACGCTGGAGAGACACTGTCGAAGGACCATCTTTTCTGGGAAGCCTGGAAGCAGCTTCAAAGGCAAGTGTGACGGAAAATTGCGGGAGAGCCAATATCCTGTACAAGGAGCAACACCTTGGTGTAGAGGACTTCTCTTAACTAACATCGCCTGTCAAGAAGGTAGACAAGGTTTCAAATGTATGCAAATGAGGCTCTGCAGAGCGCAGCACGAAAGTCCAAGAAAGAAGTGCGTGCCTGGCAACTGACCTAACGTTGTGGTTCATGAAGCACAATACTGTCT
>LNAC01002239.1:24741-62176 GCA_002007465.1 Ailurus styani | reverse complement strand
CTCCCGCCCTAAATAAAGAAAATTAAAAAAAAAAAAAAAGAGGAGTAGGGACTTGTGGACTGAGTCAGGGGGCGCATATCAGGGTTGATCTGGAAGGCAGAGCTGGCCAGCTGGCTCACACCTTCAGGGATCTCGGATGGGCATCCACTCTGCACTGCTGTTCTGACTCGAGTCAAAGGTCAGGAGAAGGGACATATCACGGGACTTAGGAGAACGTGTTGAGTGTCCTGAGAATGTAATTTTCAAAATTCATCCAGGAAGAATAGAGGGAAACCTCGACTGTCTGCAGTGGGTAATACAGTACAAAGATGTCCTTGATGTCATGTTGGCGGTGTCCCAGGCCTGGGCCTGCGCTGATCCTCTGCCTTTCTGCAGGGGACCCTGCCCTCAGCATGAGCCACTGGATGTTCCATCAGCAGGCCCTGCAGGAGTACATCCTCATGTGCTGCCAGTGCCCCGCGGGGGGGCTTCTGGATAAACCTGGCAAGTGAGTGCCTTCTCTCGGGAGAGGGGGGACAGGGCAGGGAGGGAGGGTGTGCCACTCAGGCCTACCCAGGGCTCTGCAGAGGGCAGCAGCTGCTGACCTTTTAAAGCCTGGTGTGTGGCACGGGTGGTGGTGGGGGGAGTCCCTTTGCATGCAGCTGCTTAGTACTGGGGTGAAGCACCCCCATGGGACACCCCCTTCCAGTGCCATCCTGGCACCCCCAATGCCCATCCTTTCCCCGAGCTTATATGCACCCTCCTCTCCAGGTAAGTTATACAGATTGCCAGTGGGTAGCTTTTCTTTCCTCCTTTTTTTTTTTTAAACGAAACTGATCTAGAACAGTAGAACAGGATACGGGATTTTAAAACCCTTGAGTGTCACCAACAGAAACCATAATCACCACACCTGTTGCCGTGTACATTAGCTATCTTCAGGTGCCACAGTCAAAGCAAAGGGAAATCAGACAAATCCTGTCCCCTGGCTGCTGGGCTTGGACACCCCCTGCCCCTGTCCACATCCCAGGGAAGGCCCCCTCAAGGCCTTGAGCGGTGGATCAGGAAGAACGTGGCCCATTTCTAGGCATTTTGGTAGTCTTTTGGAGAAGTATATTAATTTAGCGCCGGCACCACCCCGGAGAGCCCTTTCCAGAAGATGGCTGGAGGGACGCTGGAGGGGCCCCCCCAGTGACACTTCCCGCTGTGGGACAGGGCGGAGGGACAGGGCTTCGAGAAATGCCGCCAGGTGGCAGCAGGACGCAAGCGTGCGGCCCGGGCCCAGATCTCTTGTGGGGGGCTGCGCCTGCGGGCGTGTGTGGGGAGCGGAGGAGCCCCTGCCCAGAGCCACCTTGTCCTTGCAGGTCTCGGGACTTCTACCACACCTGCTACTGCCTGAGCGGCCTGTCCATAGCCCAGCACTTCGGCAGTGGAGCCATGCTGCACGATGTGGTCCTGGGTGTGCCGGAAAACGCTCTGGTAAGGCGGGGTGGGGGGCTCGACACCCCCTCTCCACAGGGTCCCCAGGCCGGGGCTTTACCAGGAGAGCGGAGCAGCGGCGCCCGCGTGCAGAACCGCCCCGGCCCCACGCGGATCGCAGCCCTCCCGGTGCAGCGTGTGACTGAGGGGGCAGCTACCTCAAGGCAAACTCAGCCCTCCGGGTGGGGGGCTCCAGTCTGCCACGGCGGTTCTGTGCCTTTACCCCCGCCTCAGGACCCAGGCCGCTTACCATTAGTTCCTCCGGGGAAGCTCCTCAGAGGCAGTAAGCTTCCGGAATCTGCAGCCACGCAGCACTCGCACCTGGCCTGCTGTCTTCCGGAGCCCTCAGCTGGCATAGCGGCTCGCCGGAGAAGCTTCCAGACTACCTCTGTAAACCAGGTCTCCCAAAATGCGCCGCCGCAGCGCCCAGTTCGGGCCCTCCCCAGCACTGAGCGCAACTTGTAGTGCGTGTGTTTAACCCGTTTTTGTCTGCCGCCCCTCCCCTCCCAAACGGTCAGCCCCACGAGGGCAGGCTGTTCAGCCCGCCGCCTGCCCCAGAGCAGCCCGGCCGCAGGAAACACCCCCGAGCCCAGACGTGAGCCGGGGGTGTGGCTCCAGCTAAGACCGTCCACAGCTGACACGTGATGGGGCCCGTGCAGACGGTCACGAAATAGTGCCCACAGAAGGAACACGGCTGGCCAGGAGATGGAAGATGCTCAGCCTCACTGATAAGTGGAGCAAATCGGAGTAACCACCACTCAGCTTTTTCAAGTCTTAACATTTTCCCCTATTTGCCTCCCACACGACCCTTCTCCCTTTGTCTCGCTCCCTGGGCCCCAGCGTCCTATGCTCCGCTTCTCTTGCTGACCCTGTCCTCGGACGTTTAGCCACGTTCATGGTTCTGGTTTATCCATTTTAACAACTGTGCAGTATTCCTGGGTATCAGCGGACCCCAGTTTTCCTCCTGCTGGTTAACATCGAGATGGATTCAGGTCATGCTGTTGCAGACAGACTCGCAGTGGACTTTCTTGAGTTAGTTTCTCTAGGGGAGACTGGCTGGGCTGAAGAGAACCCGCGGTTCATCTTCACTAGACAAGCGCCCCTGGCCCCCCTGTGGTTGTGTTACTTGATGCTCACGCAGAACTCAGGGGAGTCGCGCTGTAGTCCGACTTCTCCTTTCTGCCATTTATACATGGGAAATGGTGCCTCAGTTTTATTTTTGCATTTCCCCGATTACTAGTAAGCTTGAGCATCTTTGCAGATGCTCATTGACCATTTGTGTTATGTTTTCCGTGAATTGGCTGCCGGCTGCTTGCTTTCTTGCTGATTTGTGATTTTAATTGTTCGCCTTTTTCTTATACATTTGTTGGAGTTCTCTGTGTGTTCTGGATACTAATCCTGTGTCGGTGGTATGTGTGTAGTGAGTCTCTTCTAGTTTGTGACTTGTCCTTTCACTTTTCGTGATTTTTTTTCTTGTTCTTGAATAGGAGACTTTTTATAGTGAACAATTTTATTGCCTTTTTGGCTTTTGAGGGTGTGGAGGGGAGGGGTACTTAAGAAATCTTTCCCTACCCTGAGGTCATACATATATTTTCTTCCAAACAGTCTAAAGTTTTGCTTTTCCCATCTGGGTTTTTAATTCTCTTGGAATTGATTTTTGTCTGTGGTGAGGGTTGGATATAATTTTCTCTTTTTTCCATGTGAATGACCAGTTGACCGGCCCCACTACTAAATGGACGTTTACAACTCTCCTACTGATGTGTGTCCCATGTACGTCACATACTCGGGTTTCTGTATCTGAGGTGACCCTGTTCTGTTCCTTTGGTCTGTTCGCCTGTCTGCACTGTCTTAAGGAAATCTTAAATGCAGGTAGGCAAGTCCCATCCACCTTGTTCTTCTTACTCAAAATTGCCTTCCTATTCTTTGCTTTTTGCTTTTTCCTGTGGATTTTAGGATCAACTTATCAAGCTCCACAAAAAACCATAATGGAATTTTTATAGGAATTTGCCTTGGATTTAAGTTAATGGGAGAGAACTGACTTCTGAGGCTTTCCATTTGTGAACACGATTTTTCAGATTATCTTACATGGCCTTCAATGGTCTTTTATCATTTTCTCCATAAAAGACTAGCACATCTTTTGTTAGACTTATACCTAGGAAATTTATAGTTTTTGTGATTGGAATTTTTTTCCATTATATTTTGTAACTGGTTGTTACTAATGTACAGAAATCATATTTGTATTTTAATTTTGTATCCAGCCACCTTGCGGAACTTGGTTAATAGTTGTAACAGTTTGTAGAATCTCTTGGATTTTCTATTTAGAATGTGGTGTTATTTTAAAATGAGGACAGTTTTGCCTTTTTCTTTCTGGTTCTTTTTTTTTTTTTTTTAAGATATTTATTAGAGTGCAAGTGGGGGGTGGGGCAGAAGGAGAGGAAGAGAGAAAATCCTCAAGCAGACTCTGCCATGGGGCCCAGTCTCATGACCTTGAGATCACAACCTGAGCTGAAACCAAGAGTTGGACCCTCCACCAACTGAGCCACCCAGGCTCCCCTTTCTTTCTGACTCTTAAGAGTTTTATTTCTTTTTCCTGCCTTGAGATAATGGCTAAGATCCCCATGGAGGGCTGACTTTAGACAGTCATAGGGGGCGCTCCTATCTTACTTCTGGTTGTAATGGGAAGGCCTTTATAATTTCACAATTATGTGGGATCCTTACTGTTGTTGTTGTTTTTTCCCTAAGATTTTATTTATTTATTTGAGAGAGAGAGAGAGAGCACAAACAGAGGGAAGGGCAGAGGGAGAGGGAGAAGCAGTCTTCCCCCCGAGCAGGCAGCCTGGTGTGGGGCTTGATCCCAGGACCCTTGGATCATGGCCTGAGCCAAAGGCAGACGCTTAACTGATTGAGGCACAGAGGTTCTCCTGGGCGTTTTGATAATATTTCCTATCTGGTTAAGGATGTTACTCACCCTCTCTTCCTGGTTTGCTAGGTTTTTGTTTTGTTTCAATCATAATCCAATATTAAATTTTACCGAGTGCTTTTTCTGCACCTGATTTTTCTCCTTTAATCAAATATGCTATGATTTTGTTAATAAACGTTCTGATGATAACCTTACATTCCCAGAATCAGCCCTTCTTGGTCATAGGACAGCGTGTATGTGTTTATTCAGTACATTGCTAGAGTCAGTTTGCTAGTATTTATTGGCTAGTATTTTTATTTAGGATTTTTTTGCATGATATTCATTAGAAAAACTGATCTAAAATTTTATTGTATTGCTCTTTCCAGTTTTATATCAGGATAATATCATAGCCTCATAAAATTAGATGGGTATCTTCTCTCCCTGTCTCCCCCCACCTTTTTTTTTTTTTTTAAGTCTTTGAGAACATTTGTACAGGTTAGATATGATCTGTTTCTTATAGGCTTGATAGCACTTGCTTGAAAAGCCATCTAGGCCTAGTATCCTGGGGCAGGAATGTAGTAGCAGAATAAGCAATTGTATTATTGATTTAATTTATTCATATACATTTTAAAGAACTTCTTGAGTAAATTTTGAAAATTTGTATTGCTCTGTAGAGTTACTGAGTTTTTCTGTACTTTTATATGTTTTGGCATCAAGTTGCTCACTCATTTGAGCATCTAATTTTGTGATTTTGGCTCAGGTCGTGATCTCGGGGCCCTGCACTCAAGGTGGAGTCTGCTGGGGATTCTTTCCCTCCCCCTCCCCCTCCTTCCCCGACTCACGCTCTCTCTCTAAAATAAATAAATAAAATGTTAAAAAAAAAAAGTTTTTAAACCTCTCCTGCAGTTCTGTCCCCTTCTCCATTCTCCCCAGATGGAAGAGTCCTGAATACTCGCCTCCAGTTGTGCTCTGTCTTAGACCCAAAGTTTCTTTTGGGTTTCTGTGATGTAGGGGAATGATATCAAAGAATTTAAGTATGGCCTAACACCTTTAGTGCATCATAGGGTTGTGGTCCTTTTTCAGGATTACAAATGTAAATATGTGGTGATTATTTTAATTATCGGAACATATATAAAAGTACAATTAAGAAAATTTAAAACAATCACTGTTCCTATTTTGGGTGTATGTCCAACTTCTGCCTATAAATCACATCTATAAACACATTTTCAAAAAGTTTACGATAACGTGCATACCATTTTCCTCCATACATTACAAGCATTTGCCCATCATTAAATATTTTGAAAGTATGTTTTTAAATGGCTGCATAATATTCCTTTGTGTCCCACATACTGTTAAATGTTTTTACTAATACCTTGTCGTTGGACATCAGGGCCTTGTGGGGTGGACCTCCCTGGGTGTCTCTGATGAGTCCTCCTTCTGATAAGTGCTTACAAATGCTTTTAATTTAATGGCTTCAAGGCTGTGCACATTCCCAGAGACCACTGGTGGATTAACTGGCCTCTGTCCTTCTCTTTGCAGCAGCCCACTCACCCTGTGTACAATATCGGACCAGATAAGGTGATCCAGGCCACCATGCACTTTTTGCAGAAGCCAGTCCCCGGCTTTGAAGAGCGTGAGGATGAGGCGCCAGCAGAGCCCACCACCGCCTAGAAGACAAGGGTCCTGCGGCTCTCTGCTCACCCACCTCCCCAGTCAGACCAAGGTGTATACATTTCGATACGTACTGCGTTCTGTGCTGCACAAGCCTTGGCCGCTACGGGGCTGTGGTCCTTTGTCCTTTCCTGTCAAACAAAACAAAACTGATGGCTCTGGGTTTGGAGAACATAGTGGCGTGGTTTTTAAAAAGTCTTTCCACTTCTGTCAAACCAAAAATCTGTGCCCGCACAGCATCTGAACCCGGCTCTGGCCTGGCCAGGGTTGTTGGGGAGCGGTGTGTGCTGGGGCAGAAGCAGCCCCTCGCCGCCAGCTCTCCAGCCTGGACAGTCGTATTGAAATGAACGGCGTCTATGAGTCACTGCTGCGACACCCCCCCTCCCCCCCGCACGCCACCCTTAAGTCACCAGGAAGGTGCCCTCCCGCAGGTGGAAATAAGTGCTCTGTGCCGAGGGGGAGTGGGAGCTTTGGTCCCATCAAACTGAATTCTCCAGAAAAAATCATGGTGGGACTTCACTACAAGAGGCCCAAGGCTGCAAGAGAAGGGAGCTGGGGGTGGGGGAGAAAGGTCCCCTTGGGTCGTGAGCTCCTCCCCCCTCCACACAGAGAACCGAGCCATGCCTCTCCCCAGGGCCCCCGACAGGTGCGCGGTAGGGCTTGCTTCAGCCACCCGGGTGGTGACTTCAACCCAGGAAGCCAATTATGAGTGGAAAATGAACCTCTAGTTTGGTTCTGCGCCTGAGGAAGCAGCCCCAGTGCGCACCCCTCCTGCACCCCATCATGTACCGTGAAAAACCCCTCTCGAGCCGGCGGGGCAGCCCTGGCCGCCTGTGGCCCTTCCCCGTGTTTCCGTCTCCCGTCAGACTCCCAGCCCAGCCCCCTCAGAGATAGTGTTGTCTTCTCTCCTCCCGAGTATTAATGCTACTAAGTCTTTCACCTTAATTTGACTCAGGATTCATTCACATCCTGCCCACTCTCGGCTCCCAGGAATAAAATCAAGTGCTCGGTAGGCTGGCTGCTGCTGGGGTCCGAGCTGCCGAACCCCGGCTGAGGCAGGGCAGGGGGCTGCCCGGTGAGCTCAGCCTGCGGGGCCTCTGAGGCTCACAGGGAACCCTTTCTTGGGCAGTGGGGTGTTGGGCTGGGCCACCTGCCCACTGCTGCGGTCACAGCAAACTCCGTGCGGCTGACCTGGCCTTTGTAAGCAGCCAAGGACTGTGGGCCCAGGGGAGCTCAGAGATGCAGCATGAGGCTCTTCTCAAAAACTCTGCCCTTTGCTGCCTCTAATTCCCTGTTGCTTTGGCGGATTGGGCTATGTATTACCTCCTTGAAATAATAAAAGAATAACCTTTTCTATGATGTCTCTCATTTGTGACTGGTACCAAGAAAATTCCTTCAGAACGTCCAGTGTTAGGAGTTACTGAAGATTGTTCCCGGATCACCAGTCTCCTGCGTGCAGGGTTCCAGACCCTGCGTGTGAGCGATGACGGGGGTCTGGCCTGGACTCCACCTTCACACACCTCCTCCAGCTGAGGCCACACCGGGCCGAACAAACAGCAGGAGAAGCTCAGTCTTTCCCAAGCTCCCCAGAGCGGTTTGCTTTACTCCCCAACACTCTGTACACTGTGTCTCAGGGTCTGTCTGCGTGTCTGTCTCCTCCCTCTGACTCTGGGCAGGGGCTGTGCGCCGGAGTCCTACCACAAGCACTCAGCCGCAGGCGGGGGTGGTTGTCCTGATCCAAGGCAGGGGGCTGCTGCAGGAATAGGAACAGGCCAGAGTCACACGGTCACCCGGCTTTCCTCCAGCGGTCAGGAGACGGTGTCCCCCTCTTGGAATATAATCCCTGTCCCTGTGCTGTCATTGCCCTGACAACAGCTTGGGCTACAAAGCAGCTGCCGAGAGGCATCCTGGCCCTCACCGAAGCAAAGGTCAGACCCTCGTGGGCCTCACGGCGCACTAGGGGTGGTTGCAGTAGTGGGTGTGGTTCAGAGACGGATGGGATTGCTTGGGTGTGAGCTGGCTTTATGACGCCCAGGCCCAGGCGGGAGGGTGTGGGCCGGCCCGGGGGCAGGTCAGGTGCGACTCCCAGGGAAGAGAGAGTCGCTTGCTGGCACTCTTGTCTCTGGGCTTTACACGGGCATAATCATGAGACTCCCTTCTCATTCCCAGTTGGGGCTGGAGGATTTCCTGACTTTGACAGCATTCAAGTGCGTGCTGGAGAGAAATTCTCAAAAGTATCATGGGGCTCCTTAAGTAGAAAGCGCTGATGTCGCATTCAACGTGGGGTCCATCAGTAAAGAAATACAGAACTACCACAGATGTCTATATCCAGATGGGCCCCAGTTTCCCCCTTGGATGCTTTTCAGACCCACCTGGAGCCCCGTGTGAGTTGGGCAGCCTGCTAGATCCTCCCGTGAGCAGAAGGGGAGCCTCCTGGATCAGCAGACTCTCCTAGGAGAACAGAGACCAGCCACCATATTCCTAAACTGCCTTCTCTTCGTGGCATCATTTCCGAGTTAGAAACCACCTGTCCGGTTCTGGCCACTGTGTTGGGGGCAGTGCAGTCCTGTCCTTAATGAAGCCACTCCTCATGAAGACCTCACACAAAAGCATATGCTATGATATTAAATAACAGCTCCACGATGGCCTTCCCTTGAGAACCAGCCTTAGATCTCGGTATGTTGCTTTCTGGTGCTTGAACTTGCAGAGACGGAGACTAGGAGCCCCTGGCAAGGCAGCTGCTCCTGTGACCTTGGCTATTTCATTAATGTTAACCATCTATGCTGGACTTGTGGCAGGAGCAACCCTCTATGGTTGGTGGAAGTGGAATCTGTTGGCCTCAGATGTCAGATGCACAGATCACTGTGCTGACATTCTGTTATGAAGACTGAGGAACTTGTCTATTCTTTCCACTGGCTTGACACTGATTCTACCTCCTTATGCAAGGAGGCTGCTGGGCTACCTGCAGGAATTCTCCAGTAGCTTTAGCATCCCAACTCCGAGGGAAGGTCATGGTCTAGGACAGGGAAATGAATGCTCTTTTTGTCTGTAGGCTTTCCTAGGCCCTGTGTGGCCAGGATGCTGCAGAGACCAAATATTAACAAAGATGAAGCATGGCTCTCATTCTCTGTCCGGGCTAAGTTCAGTTCAGTGAAAGTTTGCTTTCCTAATGCTGCTAATCAGACCTGAGGTTAATGATACAGAGGTCTGTCATGGAGGGCTACTCGCTGTTGCATCCATTTGGGGACACAGGCATTCAGCTGAGGGGGAAGTATTTGCTAATATTTTATTAGTCTACCATCTATACCAGGGGGCAGCAAATTTTCTCTGTAAAGTGCCAAATACTAAATATTTTAAGCTTTGCAAACAGCTACTCAACTTCAGTCTGCCACTGTAGTACAAAACAGCCATAGACTTTATGAAAACAGGTGGTGGGTGAGATTTGGCCCAGTGGGCTATAGTTTTCCTACCCCTGATCTAGGCTAAATCCCATCCGTATTCATTCAGCATTCTTCTACATCTTTTATGGCTGAGATGCTTTCCATGTAATACTAGTCTCAGATGACAAACGTGCTTGGTAAAGTTTGTACCAAAGATTCCAGAATGCACACGTGCCATTCAGGGCATTCACTGCCTTTGAACAGGAAGGAGAATTGCATGGTTTAAGACGTGGTTACAAGTTGCTTAAAGCAAAGAGGAAACGTGTTGACTCACAGACTAAGACGTGCAGGAATTAGCTTGGCTGGATGGCTTTGGTAGGTTTCTCCCCCTTTCTCCATCTTTCTGTATCAGCCCCAGCCTCGGGCTCTCTCCATGGGAGTGTAAAATGGCAGCAGCAATCGCTCCAGACCTTACATCCTCTTAGGGTGAAGTTCAGCAGATGAGCATCTGGCACTGTCCCAGTCTTCCTCCCTGGCAAGAGTCACCGTGTTTCATTGGCTTTGATCAAGCCAAGTACCTTTCTGAGAAACAGTCTCATGGCCAGGAGATTAGAGTGCACCGACTGACCTCAGTCTTGATCACGTGCTTCTCCCATGAGTGGGAGATGGGCTTCCATCATAAAGACACAGTCTAAGAATGGGGAAGGAATGAAGCCCCAAATGCAAATTAGGGTTGTAGCCAAAAGGAGGGACATGGATGCTAGTGAGACAAATCACCATTGGTCTCTATGACAGTGGATTATTACTGGGTTGGAAACCTGTGATGGATATCCATTCCTCCCCTCCCCAAATGTGGCGGCCAATAGGCTTGTGTGGATTTGATTCCCTTCCTACCTCCAGGTCCAGGCCCTGATTGGCCTAAGCCAATTGTTTTAACCTGTCCCTCTTTGCTTCAGTAATTTGTGCACATTTGGCAATAACCCAAGCCTAAGTCAGTCAAGTGGTTTGTCCCAGCCTCAGAGATGACTGCGGGGCCAAGCACGTGGTCTAAACAGACCAAAGAGAGATAAGCCCTGGACATTATATGATGGAGGAAAAAGCACCCCTGTCCTGTGAGGGATGGCAGAATGTATGGTCTGGGACTCCTACAACCATTTTCCTATGTAGGAGGAAGCCAGTCTTAGAAGCAGTACACATAGACTCCCTGAACTTACTAAGAAACATGGCCAGAACCCTGATCGCACCGCTCCTGCAGCTTGCCTGGTCTCTGGCTTTTTCAGCTATGTGAGCCAACCTGAGTTGGTTTTATTATTCCTTGCAACCAAAAGCATCCTAAAATATACAAAACTCTATCCTATATTAGCCCCCAGGCCATCAAAGTCCTTTCCCGCTGCCTGAAGGACACTGACCACCCTCGCCACATCCACTGAAAGAATAACCCCTAAGAGGGCTCCTCCTGATCTCCTGCCTTGTCTCATTTGATCCTTGACTCAGCCTCATGAGGTGGGTGAGGCAGGTAGCTTATCTGCATTTTATAGCTGTAGGAACAGGGCAGAGAGCTTCAGTGAATCACCCACGTTTCCTAGCTATTGAGTAGTGGAGTCTGAACCTGACCCCAGATTCGCTGCCTCCAAGCCCGGGTGTTTCCATCCCCCCAGGTGTCTAAAGGAAGGTGAAATGGCTCAGGAATGGGGGCCGGAGCTAACCACGCATGGGTACCTCTAGGGCTGCATGACTGAGACCGCAAATGCCTGTCCCCATCTTTTACCAGGACGAGGACGGTGACAGCCAACAGCAGCGGCAGGTTCACCTCACCCTTCTAAGCCACCTCCCACTCTGCCAAGTCCTTGGCATAGAGCGACGCTCCCCGCGCAACCGGAGTGCCACCCTGAGTGCAGAGCGTGACACCGTGTGACTCGCAAGCAAGGTGGTGGTGAGTCAGTCTTTCTGGGAGCGATCACAGCCCTGAAGACAGCCCGCCCTCTGCCGCCCGGCCCGGCCTGCCTAACTGGTCCCTGGACATCCTCTTTCACTTCCCGGCAAGAGCCTCGCCTCTGCTTTCCACCAGCTGGTGCAGGAGGCGCCGAGAATGAGGCCAGGTGGCTGATGTTTCCCTCCCACTTCTTGGGTACATCCAAGAACAACCAGGCAGGCGGGGACAGAGTGCTCCTCGCCAGCCCGGCTTCATGGAAAACCTTCCCTGCCCTCTGCCCCTGCTGCGTAAACACGACTCCTGCAAAATAACAACAGTAAGAGCACATTTTAAAAGATATCCTTTTTATTTTAGGATAGTTTTGGATCGAGCGAAAAATTGCAAGGATGGTAGACAGAGTTCCCATAGACCCCTTAAGGCAGTTTCCCTACTTTTAGCATCGTACATTGGTACGGAACATTGTCACAACAAAGGAACGGATGTCGATACATTACTACTAGCTAAAGGCCACACATAGTTCAGTTCAATAACTTAGTTTTTACCTGACGTCCCTTTCCTGTCCCAAGATCCCACCCAGGATACCTCATTACATTTAGTCGTCAAGTCTCTCCTTAGGCTGCTCTTGGTTGTCACAGTTTCTGTCTTTTCCTTGTTTTGTGTGACCTTGACAGTTTTGAGGAGGACTGGTCAGAGATTCTGTGGTGTCCCTCAGTTGGCATTAGTGTGAAAACCGTTACACGGGGGCCGGGGGGTTTTGGAAGGAAGGTGCCTGAGGCCTGTCACCCTGTCTTCACATCCTCTCGAGGGGCTGTATGTCCACGTGGCTTATCAGTGGGGCTCGGAGCCTTGGTCACCCGGCTGAACGGTGTGTGTCCAGTTACCCCACTGTGAGATTCCTCTTTCTTCTCCTTTCCAGACTGTCCCACTTGGAAGGAAGTCCATGTGCACGGTCCACACCGCAGGAATGGAATTCGGCCCCACATCCTTGAAGGTGGAGTGTCTACATAAATTATTTAGAATTTTTCTGTGGGAGGTTTGTCTTTTCTCCATTTATTCACTCATGTGTTTATATCAGTATGGACTCACGAGTATTCATTTTATACTTTGGGTTATGTTCCACACTGTGTTGTTTATTTTATTGCTTACATTGTTCCGGCTTTGGCCTTTAACTCTTTCAGTTGGTTCCTGTGTCCTTTTGACATCTCCACACTTCTTTATTTAGAAAATAATAATCAAAAAATAATAATCATGCATTTTATCATCCTTTTTCTTTCAAGAAGGATGGCATGTTGATAATTGTTGACACTGGAAAATGGGTACATTAGGGTTCGGTACACTACTCTCTCAATCTTTGATAACATTCAGTTCTTTCCAGAATAAAAAGTACCGCATGCTGGTGATCTTGGACGTGAGACTTCATGTTGTCATCAGCTATACCTGTGATGGCTTGGGCAGATGGGACAAAGGTGGTGACAGGAGCTGAGGATGATGGCTCCCAAGTCAGAGTAGGCTAAATGTCACAGCCTTGTCAAGGGTAGGGCCGGGGGACCCTGGGACTACAGGGGCTCTGTCCCCCAGGCAGGCTGCCCGGTGCCTGGCAGGATAGTGGTGAGGGTCGTGCAAGGTGCACCTCTGGAGGGCGATGACAATGGTGATGATGGAATGAGTACCTAGGAGAACTACGCGGCGCTCCCGGGAAGGCTGATGCTCTGCTGGGCTCCACGACCAAGTCCCTCCCTTCCTTGGGAGCAGTGGCTGCCACGGCCTGGGTACCAAGGCAGCCAGTGACTGTGGTAGAATAGGCAGGGGGGTCCTGTCTGTGCAGAGTGGAGGCTCCAGCCCACCTTCCCATTACCCAAAGACTCCACGGGGCACTTGTGGGGAGGGAGGAAGGCGAGCACACCAGAGCCTGGGAAGCGAGGGCCTGGCCCTGCCCCTTGCCCCTCCACATGCCAAGTCTCTCATGGAGGCCCCGGCCTCACAACTCCTATGGCATCTGGAGTGCAGATGTGCCCGAGTCTGGTCTCTACCACCTCTGAGCTTCCCGAAGGCAGGGCCCATGCTTCTCAGCTGCCCTCAATGTCCCTGGTGCCTGCCATGGTGCTGTGCTCAAGATATGTGCTGCTCACAGCCACGGGGCCGGACTCCTCTAGAGGCAACCCCAGAACTGGCTGACAAGTGCACAGAAATGCACACGCACCTGTGTGTGTGTGTGTGTGTGGGTACCCCGCTGGAGGCCAGGGACCGTGAGAGCGAGGAAGCAGCAAGCATGAGACCAGGCCCTGGCCTCGGGGGAGCTTCCGGCTGGAAATGCCTGCCAGAGCGTTTCCAGTTCCCAGCAGCCCTGTGCAGAGTGGCCAGCCTCACACTCCTCTCCTGGGAGGGAAACCTAGTCGAGTTGTTTGAACCAGAGTTCCTCTACCTGAAGTCTCCCAAAGGCCTCGTGGTAGGGATTTGCTGTGGACGTGACATTCCTTCTCTTGGCTGGCTGGCCTTGCTGTGGCCTTTGGCCCTAAGCCATCGGCCACTGTCCTTTAGCCCCAGACCTGCCCCTGCCACCTGTGAGCTGTTGATGGCACTGGGAGATAGGAGACAATGACGCTCTCAGGCATGTGCATGGGAGGCACGCTGCCAGCTGGGGGGACTGAAGGTGTGGGTTGCAGCTCTTGACCCAGACTCTGCATGGCTCATTGGGCACTTGCAGGAGCCAGCTTACAGAGTATGTACCTTTCTCAGCTGGCCTGCTATGGCAGCTGTTAGGTTTCTGTTTCTCTTGGCAGGATGCTCAAACCCTCCTCACGCTCAGCACTGGGGTGGAAGGTTCTGGCACACATTTCTTAACATTGGATCCTTGATTTTTCTTCCCCGCTGCCCCTTCTGGCCATTAATTTACTGGGAAAAATTAACAGAGACTGTGCTGGACAGTTTTGCCCAGAGAAGGCTATCAGTATACAGGGGCCCCACTTCTGCTATGGACATCAGAGGCAAACAATCCTAAATGGGGCCTGGCAGTCAGAACAGGCCTGCTGGTGCAGCTGGCACCCAGAGCAGGGCACAGGAGGAAGCCTGCCCAGATGGTGGTGAACTGGCCAGGGCCACCTGTTGGGCTCTCCTCTTGACACGCCTATCCCGCTGGGTGTGTGTGCGTGCACAAGGTACACACACGTCAGCCAGCGTGAGCTACAGCGTGCGGGCCCTGGGGTCTAGTCATCAGACCACACAGAGACAACAGGCTAGTCTGGCCCCACCTCACCTCTCCAGGCAGCTCAGCTCAAGGGGCCCCCGGGAACAAGGGCTCAACGGCTATTGGAAGCAGGCCTGGGCAGAAAAGAGCCAGCAGGCACAAGATGGGCTTGCAGGATCTCTGCTCGGGGCCCAGCACGGGCCACCAGGCATTGCAGAAATCCAAAGTAAAGGCAGAATGGGGAACAGGGCAAACGAACCAGCATGGTAATGGTTCATAGCTCCAATCCAGCTAGCAAGGGTGTATTTCACTTCCCAAGTCCAGAGTTTTTCAAAAGGTAGTAAGATTGTGGTCTTGCTTGAGTTCCATCAGAAATCAAGTGAAGCCTATCTGTTACTACCCTCTGGTATTCAACATGTATTTACTTCCTTTCTTTTAATGATTAAAATGAAATGCACTGAAGGATGGGTTTTACTCACTCCATGTTTCAACAAAACTCAAATGGTTGCACAGCCCAGGACCCATGATGGCAGACAGACCTAGGAGTCGCTAACATCTGAGTACTTACCAAGTGGCAGGCACAGCTGAAGGACTTTCACACTTACGCCTTACAATGGCACTCTGTGCTCCCGCTATCCTCCTGTTCTGCCTCAGACCAGGGCAGTGTCACCCAGAGCCAATCCAGGAGGCACACTCCGAGCCGGGGGCCTAACCCATCGGGCACTAGCTCGGAAGCTGCCCAGCTCCTGGCCCCACCCGGACCCTGAGGAAGCCATGACGACACCGGCCAGCTGGTGATGATGGTTTGCCGGGAGAGCCTCCAAAACTCAAGTGGGGGCCTGCCTCATGCCGTCACTCCAGCCCTGTGTACACTTAAGCCTGCTTATCCAGACTTGTCCAGGAATGGGGTATTTGGCCAACTTGATTTCCACCTCAAGAGTTCAGTAGAAAGTATTTTTTGTTTATGTGCTTCCCAAGGAAAGCCTGGCTCTGTATTAATTAGTCTATGCCTTAATAACCCCACACACTGAAAGACATTCTGTCTTTGCCCATTCGTGAGCTAGCAGTGCTTCTGAAGGGCCCTAGTTCTCACTGTGGTTTTTCCACTGTATGACCAATGCAGAGGCCGGCAAATTCCTTCTCCCTACCTGGGTTTCCTCCTCAGGCTAGCGAAACTGTTTGGAACAAAAGAAGGGTCTAGTCTCCTGCTCCCAGAGGCTGTCCAGAGCGGAGCCTTGCCAACAGGCCTGAGAGACAGCCTTGCTCAGGGTGGCCTAGACACCTGCCTGGCAACCAGAGGACAGCCAGAGTGTGGTATAAAAACAGGTGTGGCCCCACGCCGTCACCAGTGCTGGGGGCTTCAAAACCGGGTGGCCAGGCAGCCCTCACGAGGGTGAGAGCCCCACTGGGAAAAGGGAAACACCATCAGGGCAGGCCTATCAAGCAGACGGCCGACCAAGCCCCTCTTTCCCCCACTTTCTCCCAAGTGCAGCCTGAAAGGGCCTGACCTCACACCCACTTTGCTAATTCAGCTCAGCTGTGCCTCACACTTCCCCCCAACAACTTCTTTTGTTCTCTGGATTATTTTACTTTTGGGGGTCAAACCTGAGTGCATGAGGACCATGTGGGAGAGCCTGCTGAACAGATGGACTCTGGCTGTTGGGCCACAGTATGCTTTAGGTCAGAGAGGCAGGAGCCCAGAAACCCTTTCGACAAGCACCCCTGGGCATGCCTCAGGGACCCTACTCTGAACACCACCACCAGGGGCACAACACCAAGTGTGCAAAGTTCAGAGATGCCAAAGAATAGCAAGAGGAGGGAATGGCAGAGCCTTGCATGGGCTGACAGCAGATCTAAGGAACCCACCCACAGATGCCTCTTTGGTTTTAAAGAGTATGTCAGTCCAGTCCTGGGGTCCACTGGCTCTTTATTCACGTGTTGTTGTAAGGACAGGGCACATCTGAGGGGTGGGAAGCATTTGTGGGATACCGAGACGGCCGCCCTCCCATACTCCAGGGAAGGCTGGTTGCAGGAGCTGGATTTTTCCATCTTAGAGGCAGCCCTGGTCACGTGCTGTGGCTAGATAGTGACAGCTGGCACCTGGCTGCTCACTAGGGCCTGAGGCCAAGCACATTATAAGCATTATTTCATTTAACCCTCACAGCCACCTTATGAGGCCAGTACTGTTACTATCCTCGTTTTATGGATGAGGACACAGGCTGGGACAAGTGGCTACCCGAGGTGGGCAGACACTGTCAGAGCCAGGATTTTGAACTCGGGAGGACTGACTTCAGGACCCAAGCATAAAACGCTCTATTATTAGAAACAGAATTCTGTTCTCGTCAGTCCTAGATCAGGGCTCCATCTCCACAGTCTTGTTTCTCAAACCTTTCCCAGCTAAGATGATAGCTCTGTGAGCTGAGGTAATTCTTTGCTGAACTTGTAGCTACTCGACACATGGGATCCACATACCAAGAATTTAAAAAACCAGGCCGTTTAAAATACCCTCGCACTTGGGGCAGTCGTAAAGGTAGGAAAATATCAAGCTTACCATTGCAACAGAGAGGTGGCTTTCTACAGGACCCTCAGTGAGGCCACCTGCTGCAGTGACCAGGCACATCACCAGGTTCCCTGGCTTTGTGTCACCTGCCACAGCGCAGAGACTTGCTGTGAAAGCGATCCAGGTCAGACTTCACTGTCCTAGGGGATGCATACCTTGGCTTCCTAGGCAGACCAGAAGGAACTTGGCCGTGACTTTCATTTATCCCCTCCAGTGAGCACAGCCTCCAGCTTGGGTCTCCTACCTTGTTTTCCTTTCCAGGCAGCTGCTCCCCGTGCCACCCGCTTTCTTCCATCATGGCATGCAGTCAGGTGGTTCAGATCTTCTCAGGAACCGGTAGGTTCCTATCCGGGCCCTTTTCTTCCAACTGGCTTATTGAAATTTTGAGAAGCCGAAAACTCAAGCCCTTGTCCAGCCAATATCCTGGAGCCAGGGATGGCTCTTGGGGACATTGCCTATTGTTGCGTCGGCTCCACTGCCCTTCTCCCTGTTGTCTGCCTCCTGCGTGCCCGGCTGCACCACTCCCTCCAACCTCAAGAACACGGCTCCACCTGCAGCTTGTTTCTGAGGCCCACCCCTTCCCAGCCAACTGTGTAGATTTGTAATTAAGGCCAGACATACAAAGAGATATAGTAAAGGGCAACAAAAAAGAGGGAAGCGAGGGAAGCATGTGACTTTTGAGGGATTATTAAATCACCTAACTTCATTCCCATTTTCTTAATCTCTTTCCTGTCTTGGAAAGAGTGCCTTTAATAAATGGGATGCTGTTCTCCCGGTATCCTTGTTTTCCTAATTGCAATCATGGTTTGATCATGCTCCAAACTGCCTGTTGTAGAAACACAGCCTACCTACCAACTCCCATTAACCAAAAAGAGATCCTCTGAACTTGACATCCAGTTGACAGAAGCCCAAGCACTACCATTCTAAAGAGAGGGACAAATCAAAGAACTGATTTAACTTCACTCCCTCCCTTGGTCTAGGAATAGCAAATGTTTCCTGTCAGCCAGACAGGAAAACCAAAGCTGAGCTGTGCTCTGGCCATAAATGCTCTTCCTTTCAAGGTGAAACAAATTCAGGCCAGTGTTGGTCCCTAGGCCGAGTGCAGCTAACGTGATGCTGTTGAACGAGCCTCCTTTATCTCCAGCCCTTGGCAGCTCCTCTGCTGCCTCCTCTTACCGTGGTGGAACTCTCTAGAAACGCAAAGGAGCTAGATACTAGCAGTCACCCCTGAACTGGGCATTCATTATCAGGAGAAACCTAAACCCAGAGCTCTGGGCTACCAATTCCCCAAGGGTCATTTATTTAGCAGGAACTGCCTCTAGAAATGTTGCTCTGGGTAACCCCATTCCTGTTGGAACTATAAAAGCTACTATCCAATGTGCAAAATCACCACCACTGGCTTACCCATCCCCTGGCCTGCCCAGCTGAGCTGAGCCCTTACAACAAGAACGGGGTTGCCGTGACTTCCAGGGGCTCCAGATTCTGCAAGCCCATGTAAGTGACCTCTGCCCTTCTCTCAGCTTTCCCCACGGCCCCCCCACCCGCTTCCAGAGGGCTCCTCCCTTAACCATCTTGGCCTCTGCAAGGGCAAGAAGACACCACCACCAAGAAGGATAAAATAAGTTTTTATTTATAGTCTTATAGTAAAGGCCCTTTACTATAAGACTATAAATAAAAACTTATTTTATCCTTCTTGGTGGTGGTGTCTTCTTGCCCTTGCAGAGGCCAAGATGGTTAAGGGAGGAGCCCTCTGGAAGCGGGTGGGGGGGCCGTGGGGAAAGCTGAGAGAAGGGCAGAGGTCACTTACATGGGCTTGCAGAATCTGGAGCCCCTGGAAGTCACGGCAACCCCGTTCTTGTTGTAAGGGCTCAGCTCAGCTGGGCAGGCCAGGGGATGGGTAAGCCAGTGGTGGTGATTTTGCACATTGGATAGTAGCTTTTATAGTTCCAACAGGAATGGGGTTACCCAGAGCAACATTTCTAGAGGCAGTTCCTGCTAAATAAATGACCCTTGGGGAATTGGTAGCCCAGAGCTCTGGGTTTAGGTTTCTCCTGATAATGAATGCCCAGTTCAGGGGTGACTGCTAGTATCTAGCTCCTTTG
Source organism: Ailurus styani (assembly GCA_002007465.1). NCBI lineage: Eukaryota > Metazoa > Chordata > Mammalia > Carnivora > Ailuridae > Ailurus > Ailurus styani. The sequence continues at coordinate 42,992 of LNAC01002239.1, read as the reverse complement.
CGTTTCTAGAGAGTTCCACCACGGTAAGAGGAGGCAGCAGAGGAGCTGCCAAGGGCTGGAGATAAAGGAGGCTCGTTCAACAGCATCACGTTAGCTGCACTCGGCCTAGGGACCAACACTGGCCTGAATTTGTTTCACCTTGAAAGGAAGAGCATTTATGGCCAGAGCACAGCTCAGCTTTGGTTTTCCTGTCTGGCTGACAGGAAACATTTGCTATTCCTAGACCAAGGGAGGGAGTGAAGTTAAATCAGTTCTTTGATTTGTCCCTCTCTTTAGAATGGTAGTGCTTGGGCTTCTGTCAACTGGATGTCAAGTTCAGAGGATCTCTTTTTGGTTAATGGGAGTTGGTAGGTAGGCTGTGTTTCTATAACAGGCAGTTTGGAGCATGATCAAACCATGATTGCAATTAGGAAAACAAGGATACCGGGAGAACAGCATCCCATTTATTAAAGGCACTCTTTCCAAGACAGGAAAGAGATTAAGAAAATGGGAATGAAGTTAGGTGATTTAATAATCCCTCAAAAGTCACATGCTTCCCTCGCTTCCCTCTTTTTTGTTGCCCTTTACTATATCTCTTTGTATGTCTGGCCTTAATTACAAATCTACACAGTTGGCTGGGAAGGGGTGGGCCTCAGAAACAAGCTGCAGGTGGAGCCGTGTTCTTGAGGTTGGAGGGAGTGGTGCAGCCGGGCACGCAGGAGGCAGACAACAGGGAGAAGGGCAGTGGAGCCGACGCAACAATAGGCAATGTCCCCAAGAGCCATCCCTGGCTCCAGGATATTGGCTGGACAAGGGCTTGAGTTTTCGGCTTCTCAAAATTTCAATAAGCCAGTTGGAAGAAAAGGGCCCGGATAGGAACCTACCGGTTCCTGAGAAGATCTGAACCACCTGACTGCATGCCATGATGGAAGAAAGCGGGTGGCACGGGGAGCAGCTGCCTGGAAAGGAAAACAAGGTAGGAGACCCAAGCTGGAGGCTGTGCTCACTGGAGGGGATAAATGAAAGTCACGGCCAAGTTCCTTCTGGTCTGCCTAGGAAGCCAAGGTATGCATCCCCTAGGACAGTGAAGTCTGACCTGGATCGCTTTCACAGCAAGTCTCTGCGCTGTGGCAGGTGACACAAAGCCAGGGAACCTGGTGATGTGCCTGGTCACTGCAGCAGGTGGCCTCACTGAGGGTCCTGTAGAAAGCCACCTCTCTGTTGCAATGGTAAGCTTGATATTTTCCTACCTTTACGACTGCCCCAAGTGCGAGGGTATTTTAAACGGCCTGGTTTTTTAAATTCTTGGTATGTGGATCCCATGTGTCGAGTAGCTACAAGTTCAGCAAAGAATTACCTCAGCTCACAGAGCTATCATCTTAGCTGGGAAAGGTTTGAGAAACAAGACTGTGGAGATGGAGCCCTGATCTAGGACTGACGAGAACAGAATTCTGTTTCTAATAATAGAGCGTTTTATGCTTGGGTCCTGAAGTCAGTCCTCCCGAGTTCAAAATCCTGGCTCTGACAGTGTCTGCCCACCTCGGGTAGCCACTTGTCCCAGCCTGTGTCCTCATCCATAAAACGAGGATAGTAACAGTACTGGCCTCATAAGGTGGCTGTGAGGGTTAAATGAAATAATGCTTATAATGTGCTTGGCCTCAGGCCCTAGTGAGCAGCCAGGTGCCAGCTGTCACTATCTAGCCACAGCACGTGACCAGGGCTGCCTCTAAGATGGAAAAATCCAGCTCCTGCAACCAGCCTTCCCTGGAGTATGGGAGGGCGGCCGTCTCGGTATCCCACAAATGCTTCCCACCCCTCAGATGTGCCCTGTCCTTACAACAACACGTGAATAAAGAGCCAGTGGACCCCAGGACTGGACTGACATACTCTTTAAAACCAAAGAGGCATCTGTGGGTGGGTTCCTTAGATCTGCTGTCAGCCCATGCAAGGCTCTGCCATTCCCTCCTCTTGCTATTCTTTGGCATCTCTGAACTTTGCACACTTGGTGTTGTGCCCCTGGTGGTGGTGTTCAGAGTAGGGTCCCTGAGGCATGCCCAGGGGTGCTTGTCGAAAGGGTTTCTGGGCTCCTGCCTCTCTGACCTAAAGCATACTGTGGCCCAACAGCCAGAGTCCATCTGTTCAGCAGGCTCTCCCACATGGTCCTCATGCACTCAGGTTTGACCCCCAAAAGTAAAATAATCCAGAGAACAAAAGAAGTTGTTGGGGGGAAGTGTGAGGCACAGCTGAGCTGAATTAGCAAAGTGGGTGTGAGGTCAGGCCCTTTCAGGCTGCACTTGGGAGAAAGTGGGGGAAAGAGGGGCTTGGTCGGCCGTCTGCTTGATAGGCCTGCCCTGATGGTGTTTCCCTTTTCCCAGTGGGGCTCTCACCCTCGTGAGGGCTGCCTGGCCACCCGGTTTTGAAGCCCCCAGCACTGGTGACGGCGTGGGGCCACACCTGTTTTTATACCACACTCTGGCTGTCCTCTGGTTGCCAGGCAGGTGTCTAGGCCACCCTGAGCAAGGCTGTCTCTCAGGCCTGTTGGCAAGGCTCCGCTCTGGACAGCCTCTGGGAGCAGGAGACTAGACCCTTCTTTTGTTCCAAACAGTTTCGCTAGCCTGAGGAGGAAACCCAGGTAGGGAGAAGGAATTTGCCGGCCTCTGCATTGGTCATACAGTGGAAAAACCACAGTGAGAACTAGGGCCCTTCAGAAGCACTGCTAGCTCACGAATGGGCAAAGACAGAATGTCTTTCAGTGTGTGGGGTTATTAAGGCATAGACTAATTAATACAGAGCCAGGCTTTCCTTGGGAAGCACATAAACAAAAAATACTTTCTACTGAACTCTTGAGGTGGAAATCAAGTTGGCCAAATACCCCATTCCTGGACAAGTCTGGATAAGCAGGCTTAAGTGTACACAGGGCTGGAGTGACGGCATGAGGCAGGCCCCCACTTGAGTTTTGGAGGCTCTCCCGGCAAACCATCATCACCAGCTGGCCGGTGTCGTCATGGCTTCCTCAGGGTCCGGGTGGGGCCAGGAGCTGGGCAGCTTCCGAGCTAGTGCCCGATGGGTTAGGCCCCCGGCTCGGAGTGTGCCTCCTGGATTGGCTCTGGGTGACACTGCCCTGGTCTGAGGCAGAACAGGAGGATAGCGGGAGCACAGAGTGCCATTGTAAGGCGTAAGTGTGAAAGTCCTTCAGCTGTGCCTGCCACTTGGTAAGTACTCAGATGTTAGCGACTCCTAGGTCTGTCTGCCATCATGGGTCCTGGGCTGTGCAACCATTTGAGTTTTGTTGAAACATGGAGTGAGTAAAACCCATCCTTCAGTGCATTTCATTTTAATCATTAAAAGAAAGGAAGTAAATACATGTTGAATACCAGAGGGTAGTAACAGATAGGCTTCACTTGATTTCTGATGGAACTCAAGCAAGACCACAATCTTACTACCTTTTGAAAAACTCTGGACTTGGGAAGTGAAATACACCCTTGCTAGCTGGATTGGAGCTATGAACCATTACCATGCTGGTTCGTTTGCCCTGTTCCCCATTCTGCCTTTACTTTGGATTTCTGCAATGCCTGGTGGCCCGTGCTGGGCCCCGAGCAGAGATCCTGCAAGCCCATCTTGTGCCTGCTGGCTCTTTTCTGCCCAGGCCTGCTTCCAATAGCCGTTGAGCCCTTGTTCCCGGGGGCCCCTTGAGCTGAGCTGCCTGGAGAGGTGAGGTGGGGCCAGACTAGCCTGTTGTCTCTGTGTGGTCTGATGACTAGACCCCAGGGCCCGCACGCTGTAGCTCACGCTGGCTGACGTGTGTGTACCTTGTGCACGCACACACACCCAGCGGGATAGGCGTGTCAAGAGGAGAGCCCAACAGGTGGCCCTGGCCAGTTCACCACCATCTGGGCAGGCTTCCTCCTGTGCCCTGCTCTGGGTGCCAGCTGCACCAGCAGGCCTGTTCTGACTGCCAGGCCCCATTTAGGATTGTTTGCCTCTGATGTCCATAGCAGAAGTGGGGCCCCTGTATACTGATAGCCTTCTCTGGGCAAAACTGTCCAGCACAGTCTCTGTTAATTTTTCCCAGTAAATTAATGGCCAGAAGGGGCAGCGGGGAAGAAAAATCAAGGATCCAATGTTAAGAAATGTGTGCCAGAACCTTCCACCCCAGTGCTGAGCGTGAGGAGGGTTTGAGCATCCTGCCAAGAGAAACAGAAACCTAACAGCTGCCATAGCAGGCCAGCTGAGAAAGGTACATACTCTGTAAGCTGGCTCCTGCAAGTGCCCAATGAGCCATGCAGAGTCTGGGTCAAGAGCTGCAACCCACACCTTCAGTCCCCCCAGCTGGCAGCGTGCCTCCCATGCACATGCCTGAGAGCGTCATTGTCTCCTATCTCCCAGTGCCATCAACAGCTCACAGGTGGCAGGGGCAGGTCTGGGGCTAAAGGACAGTGGCCGATGGCTTAGGGCCAAAGGCCACAGCAAGGCCAGCCAGCCAAGAGAAGGAATGTCACGTCCACAGCAAATCCCTACCACGAGGCCTTTGGGAGACTTCAGGTAGAGGAACTCTGGTTCAAACAACTCGACTAGGTTTCCCTCCCAGGAGAGGAGTGTGAGGCTGGCCACTCTGCACAGGGCTGCTGGGAACTGGAAACGCTCTGGCAGGCATTTCCAGCCGGAAGCTCCCCCGAGGCCAGGGCCTGGTCTCATGCTTGCTGCTTCCTCGCTCTCACGGTCCCTGGCCTCCAGCGGGGTACCCACACACACACACACACACAGGTGCGTGTGCATTTCTGTGCACTTGTCAGCCAGTTCTGGGGTTGCCTCTAGAGGAGTCCGGCCCCGTGGCTGTGAGCAGCACATATCTTGAGCACAGCACCATGGCAGGCACCAGGGACATTGAGGGCAGCTGAGAAGCATGGGCCCTGCCTTCGGGAAGCTCAGAGGTGGTAGAGACCAGACTCGGGCACATCTGCACTCCAGATGCCATAGGAGTTGTGAGGCCGGGGCCTCCATGAGAGACTTGGCATGTGGAGGGGCAAGGGGCAGGGCCAGGCCCTCGCTTCCCAGGCTCTGGTGTGCTCGCCTTCCTCCCTCCCCACAAGTGCCCCGTGGAGTCTTTGGGTAATGGGAAGGTGGGCTGGAGCCTCCACTCTGCACAGACAGGACCCCCCTGCCTATTCTACCACAGTCACTGGCTGCCTTGGTACCCAGGCCGTGGCAGCCACTGCTCCCAAGGAAGGGAGGGACTTGGTCGTGGAGCCCAGCAGAGCATCAGCCTTCCCGGGAGCGCCGCGTAGTTCTCCTAGGTACTCATTCCATCATCACCATTGTCATCGCCCTCCAGAGGTGCACCTTGCACGACCCTCACCACTATCCTGCCAGGCACCGGGCAGCCTGCCTGGGGGACAGAGCCCCTGTAGTCCCAGGGTCCCCCGGCCCTACCCTTGACAAGGCTGTGACATTTAGCCTACTCTGACTTGGGAGCCATCATCCTCAGCTCCTGTCACCACCTTTGTCCCATCTGCCCAAGCCATCACAGGTATAGCTGATGACAACATGAAGTCTCACGTCCAAGATCACCAGCATGCGGTACTTTTTATTCTGGAAAGAACTGAATGTTATCAAAGATTGAGAGAGTAGTGTACCGAACCCTAATGTACCCATTTTCCAGTGTCAACAATTATCAACATGCCATCCTTCTTGAAAGAAAAAGGATGATAAAATGCATGATTATTATTTTTTGATTATTATTTTCTAAATAAAGAAGTGTGGAGATGTCAAAAGGACACAGGAACCAACTGAAAGAGTTAAAGGCCAAAGCCGGAACAATGTAAGCAATAAAATAAACAACACAGTGTGGAACATAACCCAAAGTATAAAATGAATACTCGTGAGTCCATACTGATATAAACACATGAGTGAATAAATGGAGAAAAGACAAACCTCCCACAGAAAAATTCTAAATAATTTATGTAGACACTCCACCTTCAAGGATGTGGGGCCGAATTCCATTCCTGCGGTGTGGACCGTGCACATGGACTTCCTTCCAAGTGGGACAGTCTGGAAAGGAGAAGAAAGAGGAATCTCACAGTGGGGTAACTGGACACACACCGTTCAGCCGGGTGACCAAGGCTCCGAGCCCCACTGATAAGCCACGTGGACATACAGCCCCTCGAGAGGATGTGAAGACAGGGTGACAGGCCTCAGGCACCTTCCTTCCAAAACCCCCCGGCCCCCGTGTAACGGTTTTCACACTAATGCCAACTGAGGGACACCACAGAATCTCTGACCAGTCCTCCTCAAAACTGTCAAGGTCACACAAAACAAGGAAAAGACAGAAACTGTGACAACCAAGAGCAGCCTAAGGAGAGACTTGACGACTAAATGTAATGAGGTATCCTGGGTGGGATCTTGGGACAGGAAAGGGACGTCAGGTAAAAACTAAGTTATTGAACTGAACTATGTGTGGCCTTTAGCTAGTAGTAATGTATCGACATCCGTTCCTTTGTTGTGACAATGTTCCGTACCAATGTACGATGCTAAAAGTAGGGAAACTGCCTTAAGGGGTCTATGGGAACTCTGTCTACCATCCTTGCAATTTTTCGCTCGATCCAAAACTATCCTAAAATAAAAAGGATATCTTTTAAAATGTGCTCTTACTGTTGTTATTTTGCAGGAGTCGTGTTTACGCAGCAGGGGCAGAGGGCAGGGAAGGTTTTCCATGAAGCCGGGCTGGCGAGGAGCACTCTGTCCCCGCCTGCCTGGTTGTTCTTGGATGTACCCAAGAAGTGGGAGGGAAACATCAGCCACCTGGCCTCATTCTCGGCGCCTCCTGCACCAGCTGGTGGAAAGCAGAGGCGAGGCTCTTGCCGGGAAGTGAAAGAGGATGTCCAGGGACCAGTTAGGCAGGCCGGGCCGGGCGGCAGAGGGCGGGCTGTCTTCAGGGCTGTGATCGCTCCCAGAAAGACTGACTCACCACCACCTTGCTTGCGAGTCACACGGTGTCACGCTCTGCACTCAGGGTGGCACTCCGGTTGCGCGGGGAGCGTCGCTCTATGCCAAGGACTTGGCAGAGTGGGAGGTGGCTTAGAAGGGTGAGGTGAACCTGCCGCTGCTGTTGGCTGTCACCGTCCTCGTCCTGGTAAAAGATGGGGACAGGCATTTGCGGTCTCAGTCATGCAGCCCTAGAGGTACCCATGCGTGGTTAGCTCCGGCCCCCATTCCTGAGCCATTTCACCTTCCTTTAGACACCTGGGGGGATGGAAACACCCGGGCTTGGAGGCAGCGAATCTGGGGTCAGGTTCAGACTCCACTACTCAATAGCTAGGAAACGTGGGTGATTCACTGAAGCTCTCTGCCCTGTTCCTACAGCTATAAAATGCAGATAAGCTACCTGCCTCACCCACCTCATGAGGCTGAGTCAAGGATCAAATGAGACAAGGCAGGAGATCAGGAGGAGCCCTCTTAGGGGTTATTCTTTCAGTGGATGTGGCGAGGGTGGTCAGTGTCCTTCAGGCAGCGGGAAAGGACTTTGATGGCCTGGGGGCTAATATAGGATAGAGTTTTGTATATTTTAGGATGCTTTTGGTTGCAAGGAATAATAAAACCAACTCAGGTTGGCTCACATAGCTGAAAAAGCCAGAGACCAGGCAAGCTGCAGGAGCGGTGCGATCAGGGTTCTGGCCATGTTTCTTAGTAAGTTCAGGGAGTCTATGTGTACTGCTTCTAAGACTGGCTTCCTCCTACATAGGAAAATGGTTGTAGGAGTCCCAGACCATACATTCTGCCATCCCTCACAGGACAGGGGTGCTTTTTCCTCCATCATATAATGTCCAGGGCTTATCTCTCTTTGGTCTGTTTAGACCACGTGCTTGGCCCCGCAGTCATCTCTGAGGCTGGGACAAACCACTTGACTGACTTAGGCTTGGGTTATTGCCAAATGTGCACAAATTACTGAAGCAAAGAGGGACAGGTTAAAACAATTGGCTTAGGCCAATCAGGGCCTGGACCTGGAGGTAGGAAGGGAATCAAATCCACACAAGCCTATTGGCCGCCACATTTGGGGAGGGGAGGAATGGATATCCATCACAGGTTTCCAACCCAGTAATAATCCACTGTCATAGAGACCAATGGTGATTTGTCTCACTAGCATCCATGTCCCTCCTTTTGGCTACAACCCTAATTTGCATTTGGGGCTTCATTCCTTCCCCATTCTTAGACTGTGTCTTTATGATGGAAGCCCATCTCCCACTCATGGGAGAAGCACGTGATCAAGACTGAGGTCAGTCGGTGCACTCTAATCTCCTGGCCATGAGACTGTTTCTCAGAAAGGTACTTGGCTTGATCAAAGCCAATGAAACACGGTGACTCTTGCCAGGGAGGAAGACTGGGACAGTGCCAGATGCTCATCTGCTGAACTTCACCCTAAGAGGATGTAAGGTCTGGAGCGATTGCTGCTGCCATTTTACACTCCCATGGAGAGAGCCCGAGGCTGGGGCTGATACAGAAAGATGGAGAAAGGGGGAGAAACCTACCAAAGCCATCCAGCCAAGCTAATTCCTGCACGTCTTAGTCTGTGAGTCAACACGTTTCCTCTTTGCTTTAAGCAACTTGTAACCACGTCTTAAACCATGCAATTCTCCTTCCTGTTCAAAGGCAGTGAATGCCCTGAATGGCACGTGTGCATTCTGGAATCTTTGGTACAAACTTTACCAAGCACGTTTGTCATCTGAGACTAGTATTACATGGAAAGCATCTCAGCCATAAAAGATGTAGAAGAATGCTGAATGAATACGGATGGGATTTAGCCTAGATCAGGGGTAGGAAAACTATAGCCCACTGGGCCAAATCTCACCCACCACCTGTTTTCATAAAGTCTATGGCTGTTTTGTACTACAGTGGCAGACTGAAGTTGAGTAGCTGTTTGCAAAGCTTAAAATATTTAGTATTTGGCACTTTACAGAGAAAATTTGCTGCCCCCTGGTATAGATGGTAGACTAATAAAATATTAGCAAATACTTCCCCCTCAGCTGAATGCCTGTGTCCCCAAATGGATGCAACAGCGAGTAGCCCTCCATGACAGACCTCTGTATCATTAACCTCAGGTCTGATTAGCAGCATTAGGAAAGCAAACTTTCACTGAACTGAACTTAGCCCGGACAGAGAATGAGAGCCATGCTTCATCTTTGTTAATATTTGGTCTCTGCAGCATCCTGGCCACACAGGGCCTAGGAAAGCCTACAGACAAAAAGAGCATTCATTTCCCTGTCCTAGACCATGACCTTCCCTCAGAGTTGGGATGCTAAAGCTACTGGAGAATTCCTGCAGGTAGCCCAGCAGCCTCCTTGCATAAGGAGGTAGAATCAGTGTCAAGCCAGTGGAAAGAATAGACAAGTTCCTCAGTCTTCATAACAGAATGTCAGCACAGTGATCTGTGCATCTGACATCTGAGGCCAACAGATTCCACTTCCACCAACCATAGAGGGTTGCTCCTGCCACAAGTCCAGCATAGATGGTTAACATTAATGAAATAGCCAAGGTCACAGGAGCAGCTGCCTTGCCAGGGGCTCCTAGTCTCCGTCTCTGCAAGTTCAAGCACCAGAAAGCAACATACCGAGATCTAAGGCTGGTTCTCAAGGGAAGGCCATCGTGGAGCTGTTATTTAATATCATAGCATATGCTTTTGTGTGAGGTCTTCATGAGGAGTGGCTTCATTAAGGACAGGACTGCACTGCCCCCAACACAGTGGCCAGAACCGGACAGGTGGTTTCTAACTCGGAAATGATGCCACGAAGAGAAGGCAGTTTAGGAATATGGTGGCTGGTCTCTGTTCTCCTAGGAGAGTCTGCTGATCCAGGAGGCTCCCCTTCTGCTCACGGGAGGATCTAGCAGGCTGCCCAACTCACACGGGGCTCCAGGTGGGTCTGAAAAGCATCCAAGGGGGAAACTGGGGCCCATCTGGATATAGACATCTGTGGTAGTTCTGTATTTCTTTACTGATGGACCCCACGTTGAATGCGACATCAGCGCTTTCTACTTAAGGAGCCCCATGATACTTTTGAGAATTTCTCTCCAGCACGCACTTGAATGCTGTCAAAGTCAGGAAATCCTCCAGCCCCAACTGGGAATGAGAAGGGAGTCTCATGATTATGCCCGTGTAAAGCCCAGAGACAAGAGTGCCAGCAAGCGACTCTCTCTTCCCTGGGAGTCGCACCTGACCTGCCCCCGGGCCGGCCCACACCCTCCCGCCTGGGCCTGGGCGTCATAAAGCCAGCTCACACCCAAGCAATCCCATCCGTCTCTGAACCACACCCACTACTGCAACCACCCCTAGTGCGCCGTGAGGCCCACGAGGGTCTGACCTTTGCTTCGGTGAGGGCCAGGATGCCTCTCGGCAGCTGCTTTGTAGCCCAAGCTGTTGTCAGGGCAATGACAGCACAGGGACAGGGATTATATTCCAAGAGGGGGACACCGTCTCCTGACCGCTGGAGGAAAGCCGGGTGACCGTGTGACTCTGGCCTGTTCCTATTCCTGCAGCAGCCCCCTGCCTTGGATCAGGACAACCACCCCCGCCTGCGGCTGAGTGCTTGTGGTAGGACTCCGGCGCACAGCCCCTGCCCAGAGTCAGAGGGAGGAGACAGACACGCAGACAGACCCTGAGACACAGTGTACAGAGTGTTGGGGAGTAAAGCAAACCGCTCTGGGGAGCTTGGGAAAGACTGAGCTTCTCCTGCTGTTTGTTCGGCCCGGTGTGGCCTCAGCTGGAGGAGGTGTGTGAAGGTGGAGTCCAGGCCAGACCCCCGTCATCGCTCACACGCAGGGTCTGGAACCCTGCACGCAGGAGACTGGTGATCCGGGAACAATCTTCAGTAACTCCTAACACTGGACGTTCTGAAGGAATTTTCTTGGTACCAGTCACAAATGAGAGACATCATAGAAAAGGTTATTCTTTTATTATTTCAAGGAGGTAATACATAGCCCAATCCGCCAAAGCAACAGGGAATTAGAGGCAGCAAAGGGCAGAGTTTTTGAGAAGAGCCTCATGCTGCATCTCTGAGCTCCCCTGGGCCCACAGTCCTTGGCTGCTTACAAAGGCCAGGTCAGCCGCACGGAGTTTGCTGTGACCGCAGCAGTGGGCAGGTGGCCCAGCCCAACACCCCACTGCCCAAGAAAGGGTTCCCTGTGAGCCTCAGAGGCCCCGCAGGCTGAGCTCACCGGGCAGCCCCCTGCCCTGCCTCAGCCGGGGTTCGGCAGCTCGGACCCCAGCAGCAGCCAGCCTACCGAGCACTTGATTTTATTCCTGGGAGCCGAGAGTGGGCAGGATGTGAATGAATCCTGAGTCAAATTAAGGTGAAAGACTTAGTAGCATTAATACTCGGGAGGAGAGAAGACAACACTATCTCTGAGGGGGCTGGGCTGGGAGTCTGACGGGAGACGGAAACACGGGGAAGGGCCACAGGCGGCCAGGGCTGCCCCGCCGGCTCGAGAGGGGTTTTTCACGGTACATGATGGGGTGCAGGAGGGGTGCGCACTGGGGCTGCTTCCTCAGGCGCAGAACCAAACTAGAGGTTCATTTTCCACTCATAATTGGCTTCCTGGGTTGAAGTCACCACCCGGGTGGCTGAAGCAAGCCCTACCGCGCACCTGTCGGGGGCCCTGGGGAGAGGCATGGCTCGGTTCTCTGTGTGGAGGGGGGAGGAGCTCACGACCCAAGGGGACCTTTCTCCCCCACCCCCAGCTCCCTTCTCTTGCAGCCTTGGGCCTCTTGTAGTGAAGTCCCACCATGATTTTTTCTGGAGAATTCAGTTTGATGGGACCAAAGCTCCCACTCCCCCTCGGCACAGAGCACTTATTTCCACCTGCGGGAGGGCACCTTCCTGGTGACTTAAGGGTGGCGTGCGGGGGGGAGGGGGGGTGTCGCAGCAGTGACTCATAGACGCCGTTCATTTCAATACGACTGTCCAGGCTGGAGAGCTGGCGGCGAGGGGCTGCTTCTGCCCCAGCACACACCGCTCCCCAACAACCCTGGCCAGGCCAGAGCCGGGTTCAGATGCTGTGCGGGCACAGATTTTTGGTTTGACAGAAGTGGAAAGACTTTTTAAAAACCACGCCACTATGTTCTCCAAACCCAGAGCCATCAGTTTTGTTTTGTTTGACAGGAAAGGACAAAGGACCACAGCCCCGTAGCGGCCAAGGCTTGTGCAGCACAGAACGCAGTACGTATCGAAATGTATACACCTTGGTCTGACTGGGGAGGTGGGTGAGCAGAGAGCCGCAGGACCCTTGTCTTCTAGGCGGTGGTGGGCTCTGCTGGCGCCTCATCCTCACGCTCTTCAAAGCCGGGGACTGGCTTCTGCAAAAAGTGCATGGTGGCCTGGATCACCTTATCTGGTCCGATATTGTACACAGGGTGAGTGGGCTGCTGCAAAGAGAAGGACAGAGGCCAGTTAATCCACCAGTGGTCTCTGGGAATGTGCACAGCCTTGAAGCCATTAAATTAAAAGCATTTGTAAGCACTTATCAGAAGGAGGACTCATCAGAGACACCCAGGGAGGTCCACCCCACAAGGCCCTGATGTCCAACGACAAGGTATTAGTAAAAACATTTAACAGTATGTGGGACACAAAGGAATATTATGCAGCCATTTAAAAACATACTTTCAAAATATTTAATGATGGGCAAATGCTTGTAATGTATGGAGGAAAATGGTATGCACGTTATCGTAAACTTTTTGAAAATGTGTTTATAGATGTGATTTATAGGCAGAAGTTGGACATACACCCAAAATAGGAACAGTGATTGTTTTAAATTTTCTTAATTGTACTTTTATATATGTTCCGATAATTAAAATAATCACCACATATTTACATTTGTAATCCTGAAAAAGGACCACAACCCTATGATGCACTAAAGGTGTTAGGCCATACTTAAATTCTTTGATATCATTCCCCTACATCACAGAAACCCAAAAGAAACTTTGGGTCTAAGACAGAGCACAACTGGAGGCGAGTATTCAGGACTCTTCCATCTGGGGAGAATGGAGAAGGGGACAGAACTGCAGGAGAGGTTTAAAAACTTTTTTTTTTTAACATTTTATTTATTTATTTTAGAGAGAGAGCGTGAGTCGGGGAAGGAGGGGGAGGGGGAGGGAAAGAATCCCCAGCAGACTCCACCTTGAGTGCAGGGCCCCGAGATCACGACCTGAGCCAAAATCACAAAATTAGATGCTCAAATGAGTGAGCAACTTGATGCCAAAACATATAAAAGTACAGAAAAACTCAGTAACTCTACAGAGCAATACAAATTTTCAAAATTTACTCAAGAAGTTCTTTAAAATGTATATGAATAAATTAAATCAATAATACAATTGCTTATTCTGCTACTACATTCCTGCCCCAGGATACTAGGCCTAGATGGCTTTTCAAGCAAGTGCTATCAAGCCTATAAGAAACAGATCATATCTAACCTGTACAAATGTTCTCAAAGACTTAAAAAAAAAAAAAAAGGTGGGGGGAGACAGGGAGAGAAGATACCCATCTAATTTTATGAGGCTATGATATTATCCTGATATAAAACTGGAAAGAGCAATACAATAAAATTTTAGATCAGTTTTTCTAATGAATATCATGCAAAAAAATCCTAAATAAAAATACTAGCCAATAAATACTAGCAAACTGACTCTAGCAATGTACTGAATAAACACATACACGCTGTCCTATGACCAAGAAGGGCTGATTCTGGGAATGTAAGGTTATCATCAGAACATTTATTAACAAAATCATAGCATATTTGATTAAAGGAGAAAAATCAGGTGCAGAAAAAGCACTCGGTAAAATTTAATATTGGATTATGATTGAAACAAAACAAAAACCTAGCAAACCAGGAAGAGAGGGTGAGTAACATCCTTAACCAGATAGGAAATATTATCAAAACGCCCAGGAGAACCTCTGTGCCTCAATCAGTTAAGCGTCTGCCTTTGGCTCAGGCCATGATCCAAGGGTCCTGGGATCAAGCCCCACACCAGGCTGCCTGCTCGGGGGGAAGACTGCTTCTCCCTCTCCCTCTGCTCTTCCCTCTGTTTGTGCTCTCTCTCTCTCTCTCAAATAAATAAATAAAATCTTAGGGAAAAAACAACAACAACAGTAAGGATCCCACATAATTGTGAAATTATAAAGGCCTTCCCATTACAACCAGAAGTAAGATAGGAGCGCCCCCTATGACTGTCTAAAGTCAGCCCTCCATGGGGATCTTAGCCATTATCTCAAGGCAGGAAAAAGAAATAAAACTCTTAAGAGTCAGAAAGAAAGGGGAGCCTGGGTGGCTCAGTTGGTGGAGGGTCCAACTCTTGGTTTCAGCTCAGGTTGTGATCTCAAGGTCATGAGACTGGGCCCCATGGCAGAGTCTGCTTGAGGATTTTCTCTCTTCCTCTCCTTCTGCCCCACCCCCCACTTGCACTCTAATAAATATCTTAAAAAAAAAAAAAAAAGAACCAGAAAGAAAAAGGCAAAACTGTCCTCATTTTAAAATAACACCACATTCTAAATAGAAAATCCAAGAGATTCTACAAACTGTTACAACTATTAACCAAGTTCCGCAAGGTGGCTGGATACAAAATTAAAATACAAATATGATTTCTGTACATTAGTAACAACCAGTTACAAAATATAATGGAAAAAAATTCCAATCACAAAAACTATAAATTTCCTAGGTATAAGTCTAACAAAAGATGTGCTAGTCTTTTATGGAGAAAATGATAAAAGACCATTGAAGGCCATGTAAGATAATCTGAAAAATCGTGTTCACAAATGGAAAGCCTCAGAAGTCAGTTCTCTCCCATTAACTTAAATCCAAGGCAAATTCCTATAAAAATTCCATTATGGTTTTTTGTGGAGCTTGATAAGTTGATCCTAAAATCCACAGGAAAAAGCAAAAAGCAAAGAATAGGAAGGCAATTTTGAGTAAGAAGAACAAGGTGGATAGGACTTGCCTACCTGCATTTAAGATTTCCTTAAGACAGTGCAGACAGGCGAACAGACCAAAGGAACAGAACAGGGTCACCTCAGATACAGAAACCCGAGTATGTGACGTACATGGGACACACATCAGTAGGAGAGTTGTAAACGTCCATTTAGTAGTGGGGCCGGTCAACTGGTCATTCACATGGAAAAAAGAGAAAATTATATCCAACCCTCACCACAGACAAAAATCAATTCCAAGAGAATTAAAAACCCAGATGGGAAAAGCAAAACTTTAGACTGTTTGGAAGAAAATATATGTATGACCTCAGGGTAGGGAAAGATTTCTTAAGTACCCCTCCCCTCCACACCCTCAAAAGCCAAAAAGGCAATAAAATTGTTCACTATAAAAAGTCTCCTATTCAAGAACAAGAAAAAAAATCACGAAAAGTGAAAGGACAAGTCACAAACTAGAAGAGACTCACTACACACATACCACCGACACAGGATTAGTATCCAGAACACACAGAGAACTCCAACAAATGTATAAGAAAAAGGCGAACAATTAAAATCACAAATCAGCAAGAAAGCAAGCAGCCGGCAGCCAATTCACGGAAAACATAACACAAATGGTCAATGAGCATCTGCAAAGATGCTCAAGCTTACTAGTAATCGGGGAAATGCAAAAATAAAACTGAGGCACCATTTCCCATGTATAAATGGCAGAAAGGAGAAGTCGGACTACAGCGCGACTCCCCTGAGTTCTGCGTGAGCATCAAGTAACACAACCACAGGGGGGCCAGGGGCGCTTGTCTAGTGAAGATGAACCGCGGGTTCTCTTCAGCCCAGCCAGTCTCCCCTAGAGAAACTAACTCAAGAAAGTCCACTGCGAGTCTGTCTGCAACAGCATGACCTGAATCCATCTCGATGTTAACCAGCAGGAGGAAAACTGGGGTCCGCTGATACCCAGGAATACTGCACAGTTGTTAAAATGGATAAACCAGAACCATGAACGTGGCTAAACGTCCGAGGACAGGGTCAGCAAGAGAAGCGGAGCATAGGACGCTGGGGCCCAGGGAGCGAGACAAAGGGAGAAGGGTCGTGTGGGAGGCAAATAGGGGAAAATGTTAAGACTTGAAAAAGCTGAGTGGTGGTTACTCCGATTTGCTCCACTTATCAGTGAGGCTGAGCATCTTCCATCTCCTGGCCAGCCGTGTTCCTTCTGTGGGCACTATTTCGTGACCGTCTGCACGGGCCCCATCACGTGTCAGCTGTGGACGGTCTTAGCTGGAGCCACACCCCCGGCTCACGTCTGGGCTCGGGGGTGTTTCCTGCGGCCGGGCTGCTCTGGGGCAGGCGGCGGGCTGAACAGCCTGCCCTCGTGGGGCTGACCGTTTGGGAGGGGAGGGGCGGCAGACAAAAACGGGTTAAACACACGCACTACAAGTTGCGCTCAGTGCTGGGGAGGGCCCGAACTGGGCGCTGCGGCGGCGCATTTTGGGAGACCTGGTTTACAGAGGTAGTCTGGAAGCTTCTCCGGCGAGCCGCTATGCCAGCTGAGGGCTCCGGAAGACAGCAGGCCAGGCGCGAGTGCTGCGTGGCTGCAGATTCCGGAAGCTTACTGCCTCTGAGGAGCTTCCCCGGAGGAACTAATGGTAAGCGGCCTGGGTCCTGAGGCGGGGGTAAAGGCACAGAACCGCCGTGGCAGACTGGAGCCCCCCACCCGGAGGGCTGAGTTTGCCTTGAGGTAGCTGCCCCCTCAGTCACACGCTGCACCGGGAGGGCTGCGATCCGCGTGGGGCCGGGGCGGTTCTGCACGCGGGCGCCGCTGCTCCGCTCTCCTGGTAAAGCCCCGGCCTGGGGACCCTGTGGAGAGGGGGTGTCGAGCCCCCCACCCCGCCTTACCAGAGCGTTTTCCGGCACACCCAGGACCACATCGTGCAGCATGGCTCCACTGCCGAAGTGCTGGGCTATGGACAGGCCGCTCAGGCAGTAGCAGGTGTGGTAGAAGTCCCGAGACCTGCAAGGACAAGGTGGCTCTGGGCAGGGGCTCCTCCGCTCCCCACACACGCCCGCAGGCGCAGCCCCCCACAAGAGATCTGGGCCCGGGCCGCACGCTTGCATCCTGCTGCCACCTGGCGGCATTTCTCGAAGCCCTGTCCCTCCGCCCTGTCCCACAGCGGGAAGTGTCACTGGGGGGGCCCCTCCAGCGTCCCTCCAGCCATCTTCTGGAAAGGGCTCTCCGGGGTGGTGCCGGCGCTAAATTAATATACTTCTCCAAAAGACTACCAAAATGCCTAGAAATGGGCCACGTTCTTCCTGATCCACCGCTCAAGGCCTTGAGGGGGCCTTCCCTGGGATGTGGACAGGGGCAGGGGGTGTCCAAGCCCAGCAGCCAGGGGACAGGATTTGTCTGATTTCCCTTTGCTTTGACTGTGGCACCTGAAGATAGCTAATGTACACGGCAACAGGTGTGGTGATTATGGTTTCTGTTGGTGACACTCAAGGGTTTTAAAATCCCGTATCCTGTTCTACTGTTCTAGATCAGTTTCGTTTAAAAAAAAAAAAGGAGGAAAGAAAAGCTACCCACTGGCAATCTGTATAACTTACCTGGAGAGGAGGGTGCATATAAGCTCGGGGAAAGGATGGGCATTGGGGGTGCCAGGATGGCACTGGAAGGGGGTGTCCCATGGGGGTGCTTCACCCCAGTACTAAGCAGCTGCATGCAAAGGGACTCCCCCCACCACCACCCGTGCCACACACCAGGCTTTAAAAGGTCAGCAGCTGCTGCCCTCTGCAGAGCCCTGGGTAGGCCTGAGTGGCACACCCTCCCTCCCTGCCCTGTCCCCCCTCTCCCGAGAGAAGGCACTCACTTGCCAGGTTTATCCAGAAGCCCCCCCGCGGGGCACTGGCAGCACATGAGGATGTACTCCTGCAGGGCCTGCTGATGGAACATCCAGTGGCTCATGCTGAGGGCAGGGTCCCCTGCAGAAAGGCAGAGGATCAGCGCAGGCCCAGGCCTGGGACACCGCCAACATGACATCAAGGACATCTTTGTACTGTATTACCCACTGCAGACAGTCGAGGTTTCCCTCTATTCTTCCTGGATGAATTTTGAAAATTACATTCTCAGGACACTCAACACGTTCTCCTAAGTCCCGTGATATGTCCCTTCTCCTGACCTTTGACTCGAGTCAGAACAGCAGTGCAGAGTGGATGCCCATCCGAGATCCCTGAAGGTGTGAGCCAGCTGGCCAGCTCTGCCTTCCAGATCAACCCTGATATGCGCCCCCTGACTCAGTCCACAAGTCCCTACTCCTCTTTTTTTTA
>LNAC01002239.1:0-24597 GCA_002007465.1 Ailurus styani | reverse complement strand
CTCCCGCCCTAAATAAAGAAAATTAAAAAAAAAAAAAAAGAGGAGTAGGGACTTGTGGACTGAGTCAGGGGGCGCATATCAGGGTTGATCTGGAAGGCAGAGCTGGCCAGCTGGCTCACACCTTCAGGGATCTCGGATGGGCATCCACTCTGCACTGCTGTTCTGACTCGAGTCAAAGGTCAGGAGAAGGGACATATCACGGGACTTAGGAGAACGTGTTGAGTGTCCTGAGAATGTAATTTTCAAAATTCATCCAGGAAGAATAGAGGGAAACCTCGACTGTCTGCAGTGGGTAATACAGTACAAAGATGTCCTTGATGTCATGTTGGCGGTGTCCCAGGCCTGGGCCTGCGCTGATCCTCTGCCTTTCTGCAGGGGACCCTGCCCTCAGCATGAGCCACTGGATGTTCCATCAGCAGGCCCTGCAGGAGTACATCCTCATGTGCTGCCAGTGCCCCGCGGGGGGGCTTCTGGATAAACCTGGCAAGTGAGTGCCTTCTCTCGGGAGAGGGGGGACAGGGCAGGGAGGGAGGGTGTGCCACTCAGGCCTACCCAGGGCTCTGCAGAGGGCAGCAGCTGCTGACCTTTTAAAGCCTGGTGTGTGGCACGGGTGGTGGTGGGGGGAGTCCCTTTGCATGCAGCTGCTTAGTACTGGGGTGAAGCACCCCCATGGGACACCCCCTTCCAGTGCCATCCTGGCACCCCCAATGCCCATCCTTTCCCCGAGCTTATATGCACCCTCCTCTCCAGGTAAGTTATACAGATTGCCAGTGGGTAGCTTTTCTTTCCTCCTTTTTTTTTTTTAAACGAAACTGATCTAGAACAGTAGAACAGGATACGGGATTTTAAAACCCTTGAGTGTCACCAACAGAAACCATAATCACCACACCTGTTGCCGTGTACATTAGCTATCTTCAGGTGCCACAGTCAAAGCAAAGGGAAATCAGACAAATCCTGTCCCCTGGCTGCTGGGCTTGGACACCCCCTGCCCCTGTCCACATCCCAGGGAAGGCCCCCTCAAGGCCTTGAGCGGTGGATCAGGAAGAACGTGGCCCATTTCTAGGCATTTTGGTAGTCTTTTGGAGAAGTATATTAATTTAGCGCCGGCACCACCCCGGAGAGCCCTTTCCAGAAGATGGCTGGAGGGACGCTGGAGGGGCCCCCCCAGTGACACTTCCCGCTGTGGGACAGGGCGGAGGGACAGGGCTTCGAGAAATGCCGCCAGGTGGCAGCAGGACGCAAGCGTGCGGCCCGGGCCCAGATCTCTTGTGGGGGGCTGCGCCTGCGGGCGTGTGTGGGGAGCGGAGGAGCCCCTGCCCAGAGCCACCTTGTCCTTGCAGGTCTCGGGACTTCTACCACACCTGCTACTGCCTGAGCGGCCTGTCCATAGCCCAGCACTTCGGCAGTGGAGCCATGCTGCACGATGTGGTCCTGGGTGTGCCGGAAAACGCTCTGGTAAGGCGGGGTGGGGGGCTCGACACCCCCTCTCCACAGGGTCCCCAGGCCGGGGCTTTACCAGGAGAGCGGAGCAGCGGCGCCCGCGTGCAGAACCGCCCCGGCCCCACGCGGATCGCAGCCCTCCCGGTGCAGCGTGTGACTGAGGGGGCAGCTACCTCAAGGCAAACTCAGCCCTCCGGGTGGGGGGCTCCAGTCTGCCACGGCGGTTCTGTGCCTTTACCCCCGCCTCAGGACCCAGGCCGCTTACCATTAGTTCCTCCGGGGAAGCTCCTCAGAGGCAGTAAGCTTCCGGAATCTGCAGCCACGCAGCACTCGCACCTGGCCTGCTGTCTTCCGGAGCCCTCAGCTGGCATAGCGGCTCGCCGGAGAAGCTTCCAGACTACCTCTGTAAACCAGGTCTCCCAAAATGCGCCGCCGCAGCGCCCAGTTCGGGCCCTCCCCAGCACTGAGCGCAACTTGTAGTGCGTGTGTTTAACCCGTTTTTGTCTGCCGCCCCTCCCCTCCCAAACGGTCAGCCCCACGAGGGCAGGCTGTTCAGCCCGCCGCCTGCCCCAGAGCAGCCCGGCCGCAGGAAACACCCCCGAGCCCAGACGTGAGCCGGGGGTGTGGCTCCAGCTAAGACCGTCCACAGCTGACACGTGATGGGGCCCGTGCAGACGGTCACGAAATAGTGCCCACAGAAGGAACACGGCTGGCCAGGAGATGGAAGATGCTCAGCCTCACTGATAAGTGGAGCAAATCGGAGTAACCACCACTCAGCTTTTTCAAGTCTTAACATTTTCCCCTATTTGCCTCCCACACGACCCTTCTCCCTTTGTCTCGCTCCCTGGGCCCCAGCGTCCTATGCTCCGCTTCTCTTGCTGACCCTGTCCTCGGACGTTTAGCCACGTTCATGGTTCTGGTTTATCCATTTTAACAACTGTGCAGTATTCCTGGGTATCAGCGGACCCCAGTTTTCCTCCTGCTGGTTAACATCGAGATGGATTCAGGTCATGCTGTTGCAGACAGACTCGCAGTGGACTTTCTTGAGTTAGTTTCTCTAGGGGAGACTGGCTGGGCTGAAGAGAACCCGCGGTTCATCTTCACTAGACAAGCGCCCCTGGCCCCCCTGTGGTTGTGTTACTTGATGCTCACGCAGAACTCAGGGGAGTCGCGCTGTAGTCCGACTTCTCCTTTCTGCCATTTATACATGGGAAATGGTGCCTCAGTTTTATTTTTGCATTTCCCCGATTACTAGTAAGCTTGAGCATCTTTGCAGATGCTCATTGACCATTTGTGTTATGTTTTCCGTGAATTGGCTGCCGGCTGCTTGCTTTCTTGCTGATTTGTGATTTTAATTGTTCGCCTTTTTCTTATACATTTGTTGGAGTTCTCTGTGTGTTCTGGATACTAATCCTGTGTCGGTGGTATGTGTGTAGTGAGTCTCTTCTAGTTTGTGACTTGTCCTTTCACTTTTCGTGATTTTTTTTCTTGTTCTTGAATAGGAGACTTTTTATAGTGAACAATTTTATTGCCTTTTTGGCTTTTGAGGGTGTGGAGGGGAGGGGTACTTAAGAAATCTTTCCCTACCCTGAGGTCATACATATATTTTCTTCCAAACAGTCTAAAGTTTTGCTTTTCCCATCTGGGTTTTTAATTCTCTTGGAATTGATTTTTGTCTGTGGTGAGGGTTGGATATAATTTTCTCTTTTTTCCATGTGAATGACCAGTTGACCGGCCCCACTACTAAATGGACGTTTACAACTCTCCTACTGATGTGTGTCCCATGTACGTCACATACTCGGGTTTCTGTATCTGAGGTGACCCTGTTCTGTTCCTTTGGTCTGTTCGCCTGTCTGCACTGTCTTAAGGAAATCTTAAATGCAGGTAGGCAAGTCCCATCCACCTTGTTCTTCTTACTCAAAATTGCCTTCCTATTCTTTGCTTTTTGCTTTTTCCTGTGGATTTTAGGATCAACTTATCAAGCTCCACAAAAAACCATAATGGAATTTTTATAGGAATTTGCCTTGGATTTAAGTTAATGGGAGAGAACTGACTTCTGAGGCTTTCCATTTGTGAACACGATTTTTCAGATTATCTTACATGGCCTTCAATGGTCTTTTATCATTTTCTCCATAAAAGACTAGCACATCTTTTGTTAGACTTATACCTAGGAAATTTATAGTTTTTGTGATTGGAATTTTTTTCCATTATATTTTGTAACTGGTTGTTACTAATGTACAGAAATCATATTTGTATTTTAATTTTGTATCCAGCCACCTTGCGGAACTTGGTTAATAGTTGTAACAGTTTGTAGAATCTCTTGGATTTTCTATTTAGAATGTGGTGTTATTTTAAAATGAGGACAGTTTTGCCTTTTTCTTTCTGGTTCTTTTTTTTTTTTTTTTAAGATATTTATTAGAGTGCAAGTGGGGGGTGGGGCAGAAGGAGAGGAAGAGAGAAAATCCTCAAGCAGACTCTGCCATGGGGCCCAGTCTCATGACCTTGAGATCACAACCTGAGCTGAAACCAAGAGTTGGACCCTCCACCAACTGAGCCACCCAGGCTCCCCTTTCTTTCTGACTCTTAAGAGTTTTATTTCTTTTTCCTGCCTTGAGATAATGGCTAAGATCCCCATGGAGGGCTGACTTTAGACAGTCATAGGGGGCGCTCCTATCTTACTTCTGGTTGTAATGGGAAGGCCTTTATAATTTCACAATTATGTGGGATCCTTACTGTTGTTGTTGTTTTTTCCCTAAGATTTTATTTATTTATTTGAGAGAGAGAGAGAGAGCACAAACAGAGGGAAGGGCAGAGGGAGAGGGAGAAGCAGTCTTCCCCCCGAGCAGGCAGCCTGGTGTGGGGCTTGATCCCAGGACCCTTGGATCATGGCCTGAGCCAAAGGCAGACGCTTAACTGATTGAGGCACAGAGGTTCTCCTGGGCGTTTTGATAATATTTCCTATCTGGTTAAGGATGTTACTCACCCTCTCTTCCTGGTTTGCTAGGTTTTTGTTTTGTTTCAATCATAATCCAATATTAAATTTTACCGAGTGCTTTTTCTGCACCTGATTTTTCTCCTTTAATCAAATATGCTATGATTTTGTTAATAAACGTTCTGATGATAACCTTACATTCCCAGAATCAGCCCTTCTTGGTCATAGGACAGCGTGTATGTGTTTATTCAGTACATTGCTAGAGTCAGTTTGCTAGTATTTATTGGCTAGTATTTTTATTTAGGATTTTTTTGCATGATATTCATTAGAAAAACTGATCTAAAATTTTATTGTATTGCTCTTTCCAGTTTTATATCAGGATAATATCATAGCCTCATAAAATTAGATGGGTATCTTCTCTCCCTGTCTCCCCCCACCTTTTTTTTTTTTTTTAAGTCTTTGAGAACATTTGTACAGGTTAGATATGATCTGTTTCTTATAGGCTTGATAGCACTTGCTTGAAAAGCCATCTAGGCCTAGTATCCTGGGGCAGGAATGTAGTAGCAGAATAAGCAATTGTATTATTGATTTAATTTATTCATATACATTTTAAAGAACTTCTTGAGTAAATTTTGAAAATTTGTATTGCTCTGTAGAGTTACTGAGTTTTTCTGTACTTTTATATGTTTTGGCATCAAGTTGCTCACTCATTTGAGCATCTAATTTTGTGATTTTGGCTCAGGTCGTGATCTCGGGGCCCTGCACTCAAGGTGGAGTCTGCTGGGGATTCTTTCCCTCCCCCTCCCCCTCCTTCCCCGACTCACGCTCTCTCTCTAAAATAAATAAATAAAATGTTAAAAAAAAAAAGTTTTTAAACCTCTCCTGCAGTTCTGTCCCCTTCTCCATTCTCCCCAGATGGAAGAGTCCTGAATACTCGCCTCCAGTTGTGCTCTGTCTTAGACCCAAAGTTTCTTTTGGGTTTCTGTGATGTAGGGGAATGATATCAAAGAATTTAAGTATGGCCTAACACCTTTAGTGCATCATAGGGTTGTGGTCCTTTTTCAGGATTACAAATGTAAATATGTGGTGATTATTTTAATTATCGGAACATATATAAAAGTACAATTAAGAAAATTTAAAACAATCACTGTTCCTATTTTGGGTGTATGTCCAACTTCTGCCTATAAATCACATCTATAAACACATTTTCAAAAAGTTTACGATAACGTGCATACCATTTTCCTCCATACATTACAAGCATTTGCCCATCATTAAATATTTTGAAAGTATGTTTTTAAATGGCTGCATAATATTCCTTTGTGTCCCACATACTGTTAAATGTTTTTACTAATACCTTGTCGTTGGACATCAGGGCCTTGTGGGGTGGACCTCCCTGGGTGTCTCTGATGAGTCCTCCTTCTGATAAGTGCTTACAAATGCTTTTAATTTAATGGCTTCAAGGCTGTGCACATTCCCAGAGACCACTGGTGGATTAACTGGCCTCTGTCCTTCTCTTTGCAGCAGCCCACTCACCCTGTGTACAATATCGGACCAGATAAGGTGATCCAGGCCACCATGCACTTTTTGCAGAAGCCAGTCCCCGGCTTTGAAGAGCGTGAGGATGAGGCGCCAGCAGAGCCCACCACCGCCTAGAAGACAAGGGTCCTGCGGCTCTCTGCTCACCCACCTCCCCAGTCAGACCAAGGTGTATACATTTCGATACGTACTGCGTTCTGTGCTGCACAAGCCTTGGCCGCTACGGGGCTGTGGTCCTTTGTCCTTTCCTGTCAAACAAAACAAAACTGATGGCTCTGGGTTTGGAGAACATAGTGGCGTGGTTTTTAAAAAGTCTTTCCACTTCTGTCAAACCAAAAATCTGTGCCCGCACAGCATCTGAACCCGGCTCTGGCCTGGCCAGGGTTGTTGGGGAGCGGTGTGTGCTGGGGCAGAAGCAGCCCCTCGCCGCCAGCTCTCCAGCCTGGACAGTCGTATTGAAATGAACGGCGTCTATGAGTCACTGCTGCGACACCCCCCCTCCCCCCCGCACGCCACCCTTAAGTCACCAGGAAGGTGCCCTCCCGCAGGTGGAAATAAGTGCTCTGTGCCGAGGGGGAGTGGGAGCTTTGGTCCCATCAAACTGAATTCTCCAGAAAAAATCATGGTGGGACTTCACTACAAGAGGCCCAAGGCTGCAAGAGAAGGGAGCTGGGGGTGGGGGAGAAAGGTCCCCTTGGGTCGTGAGCTCCTCCCCCCTCCACACAGAGAACCGAGCCATGCCTCTCCCCAGGGCCCCCGACAGGTGCGCGGTAGGGCTTGCTTCAGCCACCCGGGTGGTGACTTCAACCCAGGAAGCCAATTATGAGTGGAAAATGAACCTCTAGTTTGGTTCTGCGCCTGAGGAAGCAGCCCCAGTGCGCACCCCTCCTGCACCCCATCATGTACCGTGAAAAACCCCTCTCGAGCCGGCGGGGCAGCCCTGGCCGCCTGTGGCCCTTCCCCGTGTTTCCGTCTCCCGTCAGACTCCCAGCCCAGCCCCCTCAGAGATAGTGTTGTCTTCTCTCCTCCCGAGTATTAATGCTACTAAGTCTTTCACCTTAATTTGACTCAGGATTCATTCACATCCTGCCCACTCTCGGCTCCCAGGAATAAAATCAAGTGCTCGGTAGGCTGGCTGCTGCTGGGGTCCGAGCTGCCGAACCCCGGCTGAGGCAGGGCAGGGGGCTGCCCGGTGAGCTCAGCCTGCGGGGCCTCTGAGGCTCACAGGGAACCCTTTCTTGGGCAGTGGGGTGTTGGGCTGGGCCACCTGCCCACTGCTGCGGTCACAGCAAACTCCGTGCGGCTGACCTGGCCTTTGTAAGCAGCCAAGGACTGTGGGCCCAGGGGAGCTCAGAGATGCAGCATGAGGCTCTTCTCAAAAACTCTGCCCTTTGCTGCCTCTAATTCCCTGTTGCTTTGGCGGATTGGGCTATGTATTACCTCCTTGAAATAATAAAAGAATAACCTTTTCTATGATGTCTCTCATTTGTGACTGGTACCAAGAAAATTCCTTCAGAACGTCCAGTGTTAGGAGTTACTGAAGATTGTTCCCGGATCACCAGTCTCCTGCGTGCAGGGTTCCAGACCCTGCGTGTGAGCGATGACGGGGGTCTGGCCTGGACTCCACCTTCACACACCTCCTCCAGCTGAGGCCACACCGGGCCGAACAAACAGCAGGAGAAGCTCAGTCTTTCCCAAGCTCCCCAGAGCGGTTTGCTTTACTCCCCAACACTCTGTACACTGTGTCTCAGGGTCTGTCTGCGTGTCTGTCTCCTCCCTCTGACTCTGGGCAGGGGCTGTGCGCCGGAGTCCTACCACAAGCACTCAGCCGCAGGCGGGGGTGGTTGTCCTGATCCAAGGCAGGGGGCTGCTGCAGGAATAGGAACAGGCCAGAGTCACACGGTCACCCGGCTTTCCTCCAGCGGTCAGGAGACGGTGTCCCCCTCTTGGAATATAATCCCTGTCCCTGTGCTGTCATTGCCCTGACAACAGCTTGGGCTACAAAGCAGCTGCCGAGAGGCATCCTGGCCCTCACCGAAGCAAAGGTCAGACCCTCGTGGGCCTCACGGCGCACTAGGGGTGGTTGCAGTAGTGGGTGTGGTTCAGAGACGGATGGGATTGCTTGGGTGTGAGCTGGCTTTATGACGCCCAGGCCCAGGCGGGAGGGTGTGGGCCGGCCCGGGGGCAGGTCAGGTGCGACTCCCAGGGAAGAGAGAGTCGCTTGCTGGCACTCTTGTCTCTGGGCTTTACACGGGCATAATCATGAGACTCCCTTCTCATTCCCAGTTGGGGCTGGAGGATTTCCTGACTTTGACAGCATTCAAGTGCGTGCTGGAGAGAAATTCTCAAAAGTATCATGGGGCTCCTTAAGTAGAAAGCGCTGATGTCGCATTCAACGTGGGGTCCATCAGTAAAGAAATACAGAACTACCACAGATGTCTATATCCAGATGGGCCCCAGTTTCCCCCTTGGATGCTTTTCAGACCCACCTGGAGCCCCGTGTGAGTTGGGCAGCCTGCTAGATCCTCCCGTGAGCAGAAGGGGAGCCTCCTGGATCAGCAGACTCTCCTAGGAGAACAGAGACCAGCCACCATATTCCTAAACTGCCTTCTCTTCGTGGCATCATTTCCGAGTTAGAAACCACCTGTCCGGTTCTGGCCACTGTGTTGGGGGCAGTGCAGTCCTGTCCTTAATGAAGCCACTCCTCATGAAGACCTCACACAAAAGCATATGCTATGATATTAAATAACAGCTCCACGATGGCCTTCCCTTGAGAACCAGCCTTAGATCTCGGTATGTTGCTTTCTGGTGCTTGAACTTGCAGAGACGGAGACTAGGAGCCCCTGGCAAGGCAGCTGCTCCTGTGACCTTGGCTATTTCATTAATGTTAACCATCTATGCTGGACTTGTGGCAGGAGCAACCCTCTATGGTTGGTGGAAGTGGAATCTGTTGGCCTCAGATGTCAGATGCACAGATCACTGTGCTGACATTCTGTTATGAAGACTGAGGAACTTGTCTATTCTTTCCACTGGCTTGACACTGATTCTACCTCCTTATGCAAGGAGGCTGCTGGGCTACCTGCAGGAATTCTCCAGTAGCTTTAGCATCCCAACTCCGAGGGAAGGTCATGGTCTAGGACAGGGAAATGAATGCTCTTTTTGTCTGTAGGCTTTCCTAGGCCCTGTGTGGCCAGGATGCTGCAGAGACCAAATATTAACAAAGATGAAGCATGGCTCTCATTCTCTGTCCGGGCTAAGTTCAGTTCAGTGAAAGTTTGCTTTCCTAATGCTGCTAATCAGACCTGAGGTTAATGATACAGAGGTCTGTCATGGAGGGCTACTCGCTGTTGCATCCATTTGGGGACACAGGCATTCAGCTGAGGGGGAAGTATTTGCTAATATTTTATTAGTCTACCATCTATACCAGGGGGCAGCAAATTTTCTCTGTAAAGTGCCAAATACTAAATATTTTAAGCTTTGCAAACAGCTACTCAACTTCAGTCTGCCACTGTAGTACAAAACAGCCATAGACTTTATGAAAACAGGTGGTGGGTGAGATTTGGCCCAGTGGGCTATAGTTTTCCTACCCCTGATCTAGGCTAAATCCCATCCGTATTCATTCAGCATTCTTCTACATCTTTTATGGCTGAGATGCTTTCCATGTAATACTAGTCTCAGATGACAAACGTGCTTGGTAAAGTTTGTACCAAAGATTCCAGAATGCACACGTGCCATTCAGGGCATTCACTGCCTTTGAACAGGAAGGAGAATTGCATGGTTTAAGACGTGGTTACAAGTTGCTTAAAGCAAAGAGGAAACGTGTTGACTCACAGACTAAGACGTGCAGGAATTAGCTTGGCTGGATGGCTTTGGTAGGTTTCTCCCCCTTTCTCCATCTTTCTGTATCAGCCCCAGCCTCGGGCTCTCTCCATGGGAGTGTAAAATGGCAGCAGCAATCGCTCCAGACCTTACATCCTCTTAGGGTGAAGTTCAGCAGATGAGCATCTGGCACTGTCCCAGTCTTCCTCCCTGGCAAGAGTCACCGTGTTTCATTGGCTTTGATCAAGCCAAGTACCTTTCTGAGAAACAGTCTCATGGCCAGGAGATTAGAGTGCACCGACTGACCTCAGTCTTGATCACGTGCTTCTCCCATGAGTGGGAGATGGGCTTCCATCATAAAGACACAGTCTAAGAATGGGGAAGGAATGAAGCCCCAAATGCAAATTAGGGTTGTAGCCAAAAGGAGGGACATGGATGCTAGTGAGACAAATCACCATTGGTCTCTATGACAGTGGATTATTACTGGGTTGGAAACCTGTGATGGATATCCATTCCTCCCCTCCCCAAATGTGGCGGCCAATAGGCTTGTGTGGATTTGATTCCCTTCCTACCTCCAGGTCCAGGCCCTGATTGGCCTAAGCCAATTGTTTTAACCTGTCCCTCTTTGCTTCAGTAATTTGTGCACATTTGGCAATAACCCAAGCCTAAGTCAGTCAAGTGGTTTGTCCCAGCCTCAGAGATGACTGCGGGGCCAAGCACGTGGTCTAAACAGACCAAAGAGAGATAAGCCCTGGACATTATATGATGGAGGAAAAAGCACCCCTGTCCTGTGAGGGATGGCAGAATGTATGGTCTGGGACTCCTACAACCATTTTCCTATGTAGGAGGAAGCCAGTCTTAGAAGCAGTACACATAGACTCCCTGAACTTACTAAGAAACATGGCCAGAACCCTGATCGCACCGCTCCTGCAGCTTGCCTGGTCTCTGGCTTTTTCAGCTATGTGAGCCAACCTGAGTTGGTTTTATTATTCCTTGCAACCAAAAGCATCCTAAAATATACAAAACTCTATCCTATATTAGCCCCCAGGCCATCAAAGTCCTTTCCCGCTGCCTGAAGGACACTGACCACCCTCGCCACATCCACTGAAAGAATAACCCCTAAGAGGGCTCCTCCTGATCTCCTGCCTTGTCTCATTTGATCCTTGACTCAGCCTCATGAGGTGGGTGAGGCAGGTAGCTTATCTGCATTTTATAGCTGTAGGAACAGGGCAGAGAGCTTCAGTGAATCACCCACGTTTCCTAGCTATTGAGTAGTGGAGTCTGAACCTGACCCCAGATTCGCTGCCTCCAAGCCCGGGTGTTTCCATCCCCCCAGGTGTCTAAAGGAAGGTGAAATGGCTCAGGAATGGGGGCCGGAGCTAACCACGCATGGGTACCTCTAGGGCTGCATGACTGAGACCGCAAATGCCTGTCCCCATCTTTTACCAGGACGAGGACGGTGACAGCCAACAGCAGCGGCAGGTTCACCTCACCCTTCTAAGCCACCTCCCACTCTGCCAAGTCCTTGGCATAGAGCGACGCTCCCCGCGCAACCGGAGTGCCACCCTGAGTGCAGAGCGTGACACCGTGTGACTCGCAAGCAAGGTGGTGGTGAGTCAGTCTTTCTGGGAGCGATCACAGCCCTGAAGACAGCCCGCCCTCTGCCGCCCGGCCCGGCCTGCCTAACTGGTCCCTGGACATCCTCTTTCACTTCCCGGCAAGAGCCTCGCCTCTGCTTTCCACCAGCTGGTGCAGGAGGCGCCGAGAATGAGGCCAGGTGGCTGATGTTTCCCTCCCACTTCTTGGGTACATCCAAGAACAACCAGGCAGGCGGGGACAGAGTGCTCCTCGCCAGCCCGGCTTCATGGAAAACCTTCCCTGCCCTCTGCCCCTGCTGCGTAAACACGACTCCTGCAAAATAACAACAGTAAGAGCACATTTTAAAAGATATCCTTTTTATTTTAGGATAGTTTTGGATCGAGCGAAAAATTGCAAGGATGGTAGACAGAGTTCCCATAGACCCCTTAAGGCAGTTTCCCTACTTTTAGCATCGTACATTGGTACGGAACATTGTCACAACAAAGGAACGGATGTCGATACATTACTACTAGCTAAAGGCCACACATAGTTCAGTTCAATAACTTAGTTTTTACCTGACGTCCCTTTCCTGTCCCAAGATCCCACCCAGGATACCTCATTACATTTAGTCGTCAAGTCTCTCCTTAGGCTGCTCTTGGTTGTCACAGTTTCTGTCTTTTCCTTGTTTTGTGTGACCTTGACAGTTTTGAGGAGGACTGGTCAGAGATTCTGTGGTGTCCCTCAGTTGGCATTAGTGTGAAAACCGTTACACGGGGGCCGGGGGGTTTTGGAAGGAAGGTGCCTGAGGCCTGTCACCCTGTCTTCACATCCTCTCGAGGGGCTGTATGTCCACGTGGCTTATCAGTGGGGCTCGGAGCCTTGGTCACCCGGCTGAACGGTGTGTGTCCAGTTACCCCACTGTGAGATTCCTCTTTCTTCTCCTTTCCAGACTGTCCCACTTGGAAGGAAGTCCATGTGCACGGTCCACACCGCAGGAATGGAATTCGGCCCCACATCCTTGAAGGTGGAGTGTCTACATAAATTATTTAGAATTTTTCTGTGGGAGGTTTGTCTTTTCTCCATTTATTCACTCATGTGTTTATATCAGTATGGACTCACGAGTATTCATTTTATACTTTGGGTTATGTTCCACACTGTGTTGTTTATTTTATTGCTTACATTGTTCCGGCTTTGGCCTTTAACTCTTTCAGTTGGTTCCTGTGTCCTTTTGACATCTCCACACTTCTTTATTTAGAAAATAATAATCAAAAAATAATAATCATGCATTTTATCATCCTTTTTCTTTCAAGAAGGATGGCATGTTGATAATTGTTGACACTGGAAAATGGGTACATTAGGGTTCGGTACACTACTCTCTCAATCTTTGATAACATTCAGTTCTTTCCAGAATAAAAAGTACCGCATGCTGGTGATCTTGGACGTGAGACTTCATGTTGTCATCAGCTATACCTGTGATGGCTTGGGCAGATGGGACAAAGGTGGTGACAGGAGCTGAGGATGATGGCTCCCAAGTCAGAGTAGGCTAAATGTCACAGCCTTGTCAAGGGTAGGGCCGGGGGACCCTGGGACTACAGGGGCTCTGTCCCCCAGGCAGGCTGCCCGGTGCCTGGCAGGATAGTGGTGAGGGTCGTGCAAGGTGCACCTCTGGAGGGCGATGACAATGGTGATGATGGAATGAGTACCTAGGAGAACTACGCGGCGCTCCCGGGAAGGCTGATGCTCTGCTGGGCTCCACGACCAAGTCCCTCCCTTCCTTGGGAGCAGTGGCTGCCACGGCCTGGGTACCAAGGCAGCCAGTGACTGTGGTAGAATAGGCAGGGGGGTCCTGTCTGTGCAGAGTGGAGGCTCCAGCCCACCTTCCCATTACCCAAAGACTCCACGGGGCACTTGTGGGGAGGGAGGAAGGCGAGCACACCAGAGCCTGGGAAGCGAGGGCCTGGCCCTGCCCCTTGCCCCTCCACATGCCAAGTCTCTCATGGAGGCCCCGGCCTCACAACTCCTATGGCATCTGGAGTGCAGATGTGCCCGAGTCTGGTCTCTACCACCTCTGAGCTTCCCGAAGGCAGGGCCCATGCTTCTCAGCTGCCCTCAATGTCCCTGGTGCCTGCCATGGTGCTGTGCTCAAGATATGTGCTGCTCACAGCCACGGGGCCGGACTCCTCTAGAGGCAACCCCAGAACTGGCTGACAAGTGCACAGAAATGCACACGCACCTGTGTGTGTGTGTGTGTGTGGGTACCCCGCTGGAGGCCAGGGACCGTGAGAGCGAGGAAGCAGCAAGCATGAGACCAGGCCCTGGCCTCGGGGGAGCTTCCGGCTGGAAATGCCTGCCAGAGCGTTTCCAGTTCCCAGCAGCCCTGTGCAGAGTGGCCAGCCTCACACTCCTCTCCTGGGAGGGAAACCTAGTCGAGTTGTTTGAACCAGAGTTCCTCTACCTGAAGTCTCCCAAAGGCCTCGTGGTAGGGATTTGCTGTGGACGTGACATTCCTTCTCTTGGCTGGCTGGCCTTGCTGTGGCCTTTGGCCCTAAGCCATCGGCCACTGTCCTTTAGCCCCAGACCTGCCCCTGCCACCTGTGAGCTGTTGATGGCACTGGGAGATAGGAGACAATGACGCTCTCAGGCATGTGCATGGGAGGCACGCTGCCAGCTGGGGGGACTGAAGGTGTGGGTTGCAGCTCTTGACCCAGACTCTGCATGGCTCATTGGGCACTTGCAGGAGCCAGCTTACAGAGTATGTACCTTTCTCAGCTGGCCTGCTATGGCAGCTGTTAGGTTTCTGTTTCTCTTGGCAGGATGCTCAAACCCTCCTCACGCTCAGCACTGGGGTGGAAGGTTCTGGCACACATTTCTTAACATTGGATCCTTGATTTTTCTTCCCCGCTGCCCCTTCTGGCCATTAATTTACTGGGAAAAATTAACAGAGACTGTGCTGGACAGTTTTGCCCAGAGAAGGCTATCAGTATACAGGGGCCCCACTTCTGCTATGGACATCAGAGGCAAACAATCCTAAATGGGGCCTGGCAGTCAGAACAGGCCTGCTGGTGCAGCTGGCACCCAGAGCAGGGCACAGGAGGAAGCCTGCCCAGATGGTGGTGAACTGGCCAGGGCCACCTGTTGGGCTCTCCTCTTGACACGCCTATCCCGCTGGGTGTGTGTGCGTGCACAAGGTACACACACGTCAGCCAGCGTGAGCTACAGCGTGCGGGCCCTGGGGTCTAGTCATCAGACCACACAGAGACAACAGGCTAGTCTGGCCCCACCTCACCTCTCCAGGCAGCTCAGCTCAAGGGGCCCCCGGGAACAAGGGCTCAACGGCTATTGGAAGCAGGCCTGGGCAGAAAAGAGCCAGCAGGCACAAGATGGGCTTGCAGGATCTCTGCTCGGGGCCCAGCACGGGCCACCAGGCATTGCAGAAATCCAAAGTAAAGGCAGAATGGGGAACAGGGCAAACGAACCAGCATGGTAATGGTTCATAGCTCCAATCCAGCTAGCAAGGGTGTATTTCACTTCCCAAGTCCAGAGTTTTTCAAAAGGTAGTAAGATTGTGGTCTTGCTTGAGTTCCATCAGAAATCAAGTGAAGCCTATCTGTTACTACCCTCTGGTATTCAACATGTATTTACTTCCTTTCTTTTAATGATTAAAATGAAATGCACTGAAGGATGGGTTTTACTCACTCCATGTTTCAACAAAACTCAAATGGTTGCACAGCCCAGGACCCATGATGGCAGACAGACCTAGGAGTCGCTAACATCTGAGTACTTACCAAGTGGCAGGCACAGCTGAAGGACTTTCACACTTACGCCTTACAATGGCACTCTGTGCTCCCGCTATCCTCCTGTTCTGCCTCAGACCAGGGCAGTGTCACCCAGAGCCAATCCAGGAGGCACACTCCGAGCCGGGGGCCTAACCCATCGGGCACTAGCTCGGAAGCTGCCCAGCTCCTGGCCCCACCCGGACCCTGAGGAAGCCATGACGACACCGGCCAGCTGGTGATGATGGTTTGCCGGGAGAGCCTCCAAAACTCAAGTGGGGGCCTGCCTCATGCCGTCACTCCAGCCCTGTGTACACTTAAGCCTGCTTATCCAGACTTGTCCAGGAATGGGGTATTTGGCCAACTTGATTTCCACCTCAAGAGTTCAGTAGAAAGTATTTTTTGTTTATGTGCTTCCCAAGGAAAGCCTGGCTCTGTATTAATTAGTCTATGCCTTAATAACCCCACACACTGAAAGACATTCTGTCTTTGCCCATTCGTGAGCTAGCAGTGCTTCTGAAGGGCCCTAGTTCTCACTGTGGTTTTTCCACTGTATGACCAATGCAGAGGCCGGCAAATTCCTTCTCCCTACCTGGGTTTCCTCCTCAGGCTAGCGAAACTGTTTGGAACAAAAGAAGGGTCTAGTCTCCTGCTCCCAGAGGCTGTCCAGAGCGGAGCCTTGCCAACAGGCCTGAGAGACAGCCTTGCTCAGGGTGGCCTAGACACCTGCCTGGCAACCAGAGGACAGCCAGAGTGTGGTATAAAAACAGGTGTGGCCCCACGCCGTCACCAGTGCTGGGGGCTTCAAAACCGGGTGGCCAGGCAGCCCTCACGAGGGTGAGAGCCCCACTGGGAAAAGGGAAACACCATCAGGGCAGGCCTATCAAGCAGACGGCCGACCAAGCCCCTCTTTCCCCCACTTTCTCCCAAGTGCAGCCTGAAAGGGCCTGACCTCACACCCACTTTGCTAATTCAGCTCAGCTGTGCCTCACACTTCCCCCCAACAACTTCTTTTGTTCTCTGGATTATTTTACTTTTGGGGGTCAAACCTGAGTGCATGAGGACCATGTGGGAGAGCCTGCTGAACAGATGGACTCTGGCTGTTGGGCCACAGTATGCTTTAGGTCAGAGAGGCAGGAGCCCAGAAACCCTTTCGACAAGCACCCCTGGGCATGCCTCAGGGACCCTACTCTGAACACCACCACCAGGGGCACAACACCAAGTGTGCAAAGTTCAGAGATGCCAAAGAATAGCAAGAGGAGGGAATGGCAGAGCCTTGCATGGGCTGACAGCAGATCTAAGGAACCCACCCACAGATGCCTCTTTGGTTTTAAAGAGTATGTCAGTCCAGTCCTGGGGTCCACTGGCTCTTTATTCACGTGTTGTTGTAAGGACAGGGCACATCTGAGGGGTGGGAAGCATTTGTGGGATACCGAGACGGCCGCCCTCCCATACTCCAGGGAAGGCTGGTTGCAGGAGCTGGATTTTTCCATCTTAGAGGCAGCCCTGGTCACGTGCTGTGGCTAGATAGTGACAGCTGGCACCTGGCTGCTCACTAGGGCCTGAGGCCAAGCACATTATAAGCATTATTTCATTTAACCCTCACAGCCACCTTATGAGGCCAGTACTGTTACTATCCTCGTTTTATGGATGAGGACACAGGCTGGGACAAGTGGCTACCCGAGGTGGGCAGACACTGTCAGAGCCAGGATTTTGAACTCGGGAGGACTGACTTCAGGACCCAAGCATAAAACGCTCTATTATTAGAAACAGAATTCTGTTCTCGTCAGTCCTAGATCAGGGCTCCATCTCCACAGTCTTGTTTCTCAAACCTTTCCCAGCTAAGATGATAGCTCTGTGAGCTGAGGTAATTCTTTGCTGAACTTGTAGCTACTCGACACATGGGATCCACATACCAAGAATTTAAAAAACCAGGCCGTTTAAAATACCCTCGCACTTGGGGCAGTCGTAAAGGTAGGAAAATATCAAGCTTACCATTGCAACAGAGAGGTGGCTTTCTACAGGACCCTCAGTGAGGCCACCTGCTGCAGTGACCAGGCACATCACCAGGTTCCCTGGCTTTGTGTCACCTGCCACAGCGCAGAGACTTGCTGTGAAAGCGATCCAGGTCAGACTTCACTGTCCTAGGGGATGCATACCTTGGCTTCCTAGGCAGACCAGAAGGAACTTGGCCGTGACTTTCATTTATCCCCTCCAGTGAGCACAGCCTCCAGCTTGGGTCTCCTACCTTGTTTTCCTTTCCAGGCAGCTGCTCCCCGTGCCACCCGCTTTCTTCCATCATGGCATGCAGTCAGGTGGTTCAGATCTTCTCAGGAACCGGTAGGTTCCTATCCGGGCCCTTTTCTTCCAACTGGCTTATTGAAATTTTGAGAAGCCGAAAACTCAAGCCCTTGTCCAGCCAATATCCTGGAGCCAGGGATGGCTCTTGGGGACATTGCCTATTGTTGCGTCGGCTCCACTGCCCTTCTCCCTGTTGTCTGCCTCCTGCGTGCCCGGCTGCACCACTCCCTCCAACCTCAAGAACACGGCTCCACCTGCAGCTTGTTTCTGAGGCCCACCCCTTCCCAGCCAACTGTGTAGATTTGTAATTAAGGCCAGACATACAAAGAGATATAGTAAAGGGCAACAAAAAAGAGGGAAGCGAGGGAAGCATGTGACTTTTGAGGGATTATTAAATCACCTAACTTCATTCCCATTTTCTTAATCTCTTTCCTGTCTTGGAAAGAGTGCCTTTAATAAATGGGATGCTGTTCTCCCGGTATCCTTGTTTTCCTAATTGCAATCATGGTTTGATCATGCTCCAAACTGCCTGTTGTAGAAACACAGCCTACCTACCAACTCCCATTAACCAAAAAGAGATCCTCTGAACTTGACATCCAGTTGACAGAAGCCCAAGCACTACCATTCTAAAGAGAGGGACAAATCAAAGAACTGATTTAACTTCACTCCCTCCCTTGGTCTAGGAATAGCAAATGTTTCCTGTCAGCCAGACAGGAAAACCAAAGCTGAGCTGTGCTCTGGCCATAAATGCTCTTCCTTTCAAGGTGAAACAAATTCAGGCCAGTGTTGGTCCCTAGGCCGAGTGCAGCTAACGTGATGCTGTTGAACGAGCCTCCTTTATCTCCAGCCCTTGGCAGCTCCTCTGCTGCCTCCTCTTACCGTGGTGGAACTCTCTAGAAACGCAAAGGAGCTAGATACTAGCAGTCACCCCTGAACTGGGCATTCATTATCAGGAGAAACCTAAACCCAGAGCTCTGGGCTACCAATTCCCCAAGGGTCATTTATTTAGCAGGAACTGCCTCTAGAAATGTTGCTCTGGGTAACCCCATTCCTGTTGGAACTATAAAAGCTACTATCCAATGTGCAAAATCACCACCACTGGCTTACCCATCCCCTGGCCTGCCCAGCTGAGCTGAGCCCTTACAACAAGAACGGGGTTGCCGTGACTTCCAGGGGCTCCAGATTCTGCAAGCCCATGTAAGTGACCTCTGCCCTTCTCTCAGCTTTCCCCACGGCCCCCCCACCCGCTTCCAGAGGGCTCCTCCCTTAACCATCTTGGCCTCTGCAAGGGCAAGAAGACACCACCACCAAGAAGGATAAAATAAGTTTTTATTTATAGTCTTATAGTAAAGGGGAAAGCCTTAACTTGCAAGACAATTCTTGGGCAGTATGTACAACATACTTTTTATTTCCATGGAATGGAATCAAACACAGACTGAGACTACAGAGTACACACTAGAAATCAGCAAATGGCAGGAACAGAGTAGGAAAAAGACAAAGAAATGAGGCCTAAACACACAAAACCCTTCACTGGGATCTGCTGACCGCAGCCAGGACCAGGGCTGGATCACACGATGGGAACGGGTTCCAGGACAGGTGGAACGGGAGTGGGGTGAGGGCAGGGAAGGGTCCGCACTGGGGGGCGGGTTTAGTACCAGGTAAATTGCTCTTGGTATTTACATACAAAATCAGTTGGCTCTATTTCTTAGAAATACACACGGAAAGAAAGGAAGATTTGATCATTACTTTATGAATCTGTCGCTTTGCAATACCGACATCATCAGAAATAGGGACAATTCACTCAGATTCAAATTTCAGTAGCAGGAAATAAATATCAAAACATCATCACTGGCCTTCAATACAAAACCTCTCCCCGACCCGATCCTCCCTCCTTGTCCCACCCCCTACCACCCCTTGGCGTCTACCACTTACTGCTGCCCGCTGTCCCCCACACATACCACACGAGTGTCACGCGGCCCTCCCTAAGGCTAGCTGAGAGAAGCAGGAGTGAAACAGGCCAAAGACTGTGCTGCAACTCTGTCCCCACTTGTTTCTATACCACAGACTTCTTCAAGGATCTGGTCTTTTAATAGGAGCGATAAATAGCTTTTTAGAAAAAAAACCCAAAAAACCAAAAAAAAAAAAACAACCCTTAAAAAGAAGGGGGATTAATTCTGATTACTCCAAACCGGTCATCTTCTTAAAGTAGAGCAGTCCACAGATTCACAAAGTCTATCAAACGGAGGTGAGGGCGGCCTGGGGGGAAAGGCCTGGGAGGGGCAGGAGTCCTCCGGGCAAGTGCCCGGCAGGGCTGGAGGAGCTGGTGGCCGGTCGGGACACCATGTGCTCAGAGGTCTGGCCGGCCGTCTGTCCTCCATAGAAAAAGCTGCCAAGTTGGGGTGTTTTGGTTTAAAAATTCCTGGTGGGGACAGGGAATCCCTGAAGGGAAACGTTAAAAAACAAAAAACAAAAAAACAAAAACAAAAACAAAACAAAAAAACCTGTGGAAATGGGGAAGGAGAACGAGAGCTGTTGTCCAAGAGCTTCTACGTAAAAATAAAATTTAAAAAAAAAAAAAAAGGAGAGGGAAAGAGAAAAAAAAAAAAGAGTCTCTTAAATGGTTGGGAGGGTTCTAGGGATGAACTGAAAGGAGGATGGGACGATGGGACGATGGAGGAGACAGACAGTTTGTATTGCTGGCCTGCCCCGCGGAGCTTAGCTGGCCTCCATCCGGAGCTTCTTCCTGCTTTGGGGCTCTTCGGGCTCTGACTCCGAGCTGGAGTCTGAGCCTCCATCGAAGGCAGAGATGGTGCTGCCCTTGGCGTTGGTGTAGAGGCTGTTGTCTGAGGAGGGGTAGTTGGTCTGCAGTTGGGCACTCGACCTCGCCTTCTCCAGTGCACGGACTGAAAGGCAACCAAGCGAGCGGGTTACAGCCTTCTGGAGACTGGGGGAATAAGCAAGTCTCAGCTCAGGGTCCAGCCTGTTCTTCCGAAGGGCTTGCTGGCCCCCGAGGCTCAGGGTGGCTCAGAAGTAACACCCTTCTGGTGGCTGTTCCACCCATAGGCTTCCCTGCCCTCCTCCTTTCCCAGCCAGACCCGGGGGCCCAGTGGACATGGCCAGCCACTCTGCAATGCCACCCAACCCTGAAGAGAAGGCTTGTGATGTCACCGTCCTGCCATGGAAGCCGAGCGCAGAGACAGGAGCATAAGCTCCCTGTAGGACCCAGCAGTGCAATGACAGAGGAGAAGGTGGCCTGGCCAGGCCAGGCTCCACAAGGGTGTGAAGGCCACACAACAGCAGGAAAGGATGACATAGGATGTGTCAGCCAAAGAAAAGGTTTGGCTTAGCTCTCTTGTACAAGATCCACTTGGAAAGACAAGCTGGACACTTGGAAGCAAGTCACCAATACACACAGAATACCTGGGCCTTTTGACACGTAGCCCCTACATGCAGGCTGCTCGGCCCAGTAACCAACCCATTGCCGCCTCCCACTGCCCGTCCCTTGGGGTTCAGCTCATCTTGAGCCTGGAAGGTCAACCCGTTTATTTTATCTTATTTTATTTTATTTTATTTGAGGTGTTCTAACCCAGGTGGTTACTTGCATTTCCTTTTACTTGCATCTTCCATGAGGGAGGAAGAGAAGTGAATTCCCCAGGAACAAAGAACTTGATCAGCTCTCGCTTTCCCCTGTGGTTGTAGGAAAAGGCGGGTGTGAGCATTGGAGAACAGCAATGGGCCTGGCCCATAGGCTGCCCTGATTGGACTACCATTGACAATGGGGAGGGCTCACTGTCCCTGAACACCTGGAGTTTCTGGTACTTACACAGCACACTCCAATCCAAGGACCTCAAAACTCTTTTGAGACACCTGATGCCAGGTGTGACCCCTACTGCAGGCAGAGCACCTGAGCCCCAGGAAGGGGAGAGATCAGGTCAGAAAAAAGTCTCCAAACAGCCAACCCCTAGACTCCACTGTTCCCTCACTGGCGGCTCAGGTCCTTCTTCAGGATGGTTCTAACACTCAACTATTCAGGCCCAAGAAGCAGGGCCGCAGCTGCTTATGAGCACACACTCCGTAACTGGTTCTGACTTTGCAGGCCCAGGTGTGAAGCGCTGACCTGGCCGGAGCACAGCAGGGCCAGTGGCCCCACCAGCTCGGGGGCTCACCTTGCTGCTCCAGAAGAGCATTCTGCCGCTTGAGGTCATCAATATCTTGCTGGTGTGTGTGGTTTTTCCTTCGCATATACTGGATATACTCTGTGGCTTTGTCTAGGATTTGGGCCCGGGATGCCTGTTGCAACAGGAGAAAAAGCAAAGGGAACAAAATAAAGACCTAGTCCAAGCAGTGAGGAAACCACGCCTTTCTGCAGGAGCAGCACGGGGGAATGGCAGCAGGAGGGTGAGGCGGGACAGGGCTGCGGTGACAGTAACTGCGGCCGAGGAGCCCGCTCTGCGCCAGGCAAGGTGCCGAGAGCTGTGCGCGGCTCACCTCGCAACAGCTCCACCAGGAACCCAAGGCTCACAGAACTTTACTGGTTTATTCAAAGGCACCAGCTAGATAGTGGCAGAGCCTGGATTCAAACTCAGATCCATCTGACTTCTGAACTTGAACTCCTCCCATCCCCTTTGAGCTTCTTTAGGCTGCTTTCAAGTCTTCAGCCTGGCTATGTCTGAAAACATTAAACTACTACTTCACCGAGAGCTGACGCGACCCACTCTCTGCTAGGGAGTGATACAGACAGCTGGGCCAGACAGACAAGAGCAAGATCTCGGGGGAAGCCAGCTCAGAATTGGAGGAGGTGTAAAGCTTTTCATCCAAGTCTCTAGATTTCAGACAAACCCTGACTGCGTTAACTATTTCCAACTGAGCCATGCTGCTGTGTCATTATTTCAGCCTTCCCGGCTGAAGAGACTTTAGTGAAAGCTGTCCGAGCTTGATGTCAACACAGGAAGGGCAGGAGATTGGGCCATTTCAGGAAGCAACCACACCTTGACCATGGCCATGGGCAGCCTAGGCACTGCCCTGTTAGAGGAACAAGCTGCTAAGTCATTAAAATGGATGCAGGTTACTCAGTCCCTGGAGGTCCAACATGCCTCAAAGAGTCCCTCCAGGTTGCAAATATGGCCAGAGCTAGCGACTCTCTGGTTAGCCAAACTGGTAGCATGGTACAAAGTCCAGAGGACTGACACCCAAGGCAGGGTAGTCTAGAAGGTGAGTGTGTAGTACAGCTTCTCAGGGAAGGGCAGTACCGGACAGTTCTGTGTTACAATCCTAGTGGGTCCTAAACAACCAGAACACAACAGGGGAAAACGGCAAAGAAAACATCTACACTCAGGAGAGCAAAACTGAATCCACTTGTATTAAATCCTGACAATCTCAACTTACATACCTCAGGCTGGGCTGCGGATCAGAGAACCTTGCAAGGCCTGGATTTATTCACCAGTCCTCACAAGTACTAGAACTTCCAGGCTTTCCTCTTATAGCATGCTTAAGGCAATTTCTTCAAAAGGAAATTGTTCCTATTTAACCATTTTTATCTGCTGCAAATTATGTGCAAGGTACTGAGCAGACACTGTGGGGAAACCAAATGTATTAGTCATGGCTTCTTTGGCGCAGAAGCTTGCTTACTATCTAACTAAAGAGATAAATATATCTATACACAGACAAATCACAGGGCAGCACCGACAAGTGTAACTTGAGTAGTATAGATTAGAAAGGCCACGGGAAAGATGGCTTCTGGCCGAGGCCATTACCTACTGTGTGCCAGGCATTGGCCTTGGTTCTGTGTGTGTGTGCATGCATGCGCACACATTAGACTGAGGTGACATTTGTGGGAAAGGGTCGCTCTGGGCAGGGAGACTAGTAGAGCAGGGGTACGAGAGTGGAGACTGAGTCAGGTGTGTTTCTGGAGTCAGTCAGCTTCTGCAGGAAGAATGACCGTACCAAGCAATGGGAGCTTGCAAGGCTGCTTCAGATGCTGTTTCCCATGTCTGCTGAAGGGAACTTACTAAGATGTAATTACTAGGGGAAAAAAATGAAAAAAAGGGGCACATAATTAGAAAGGACTAATTAAAATTCTCTGCTTCTCTGGATAGCAGAGATGGGATTTACAAGAACTACTGGAGGATTGGTGGCAGAGTGGCGAGGAAGAATTTAGGAGCCCAGCAGACAGGTGCATTCTGGGCTCTCTGACCACAAACCTAATTTTTCTCTCCATGGCTATTTCTTATCTGACCAGAAATTCTCTCAGACCCCACGCAGCCCACCAAATTCTATGCACTCCATCAATAATCTAGTTGCTATGGATATTTACATCCCAGTCTCTCTTAAAGTTTGCCTATTTTTTCAACTAACAGTTCCCAGAAAGCAACACTAGCTCTTACTTAACGACTCATTTGCAGCTGGGACAAGGAAAAAAAAGCAAGACTGCAAAAGTTCAGCGATGACTCTTCTTAATGAATGACCACACTGAGTAGCAGCCCAGTGCTGCCAGTTTCTTCTTCACATAGTTATACATGAAAGCGTGAAGTGAAAGTGAGCAGTAAGCATAGCACAACAAACCAAAGAGGGAAAAGGATCCTGTGAGTGATGGAAGTTTCCATTTCAGGGCAGTTTTCAGATGAAGATAAAATTCACTGAACACAGAGGCCCCCAAAGAAGGCTGGATTGGTATAAACCCAGCACAAGGCCTCCAGAAGGCTAAGCACAGCCCTTCCTCCATCCCCTGCTGAAAGCATCCCATGTCACCCCTTAGCAAGTACAAGAGAATGGTTCAATTAACTTTATTTTGCCCTACGCAGAGTACTCATCAAGTAAAATCCAACAAGAAAAACATTAAAGCACAAAATACAGAATTCCCCCAAATTTACATGCATGTCTAGTCCGGGGGGTGGGGTGGGGGTGAAAGCAAACTGTTGAAACTAGAAAATGCTAAACATCTAAAATCCCCTCTTCCTGGCTTTCCAAACCATGAGATCACTTGCCCAGCCACAGGATTAAGGTGTGGGCAGGCCCTTCCGTGCCTTTAGGAGTTTCTACTATGTGAACAGTAAACAAGAAACAGACAAGAGTCTTGGGCTTTATGGTTCAGACCGTGGAGTGGCCCCAGACTTTATGGCGTGGACTATGGAATGGCCCTGTGCTTTCGGTTTCTGTTTTCTGAAATGCACTGTTGGCTGAGTCAGCTGTGTGTGTGTGTGTGTGTGTGTGTGTGTGTGT